>JANZXR010000171.1:35253645-35265354 GCA_027575705.1 Erythroxylum echinodendron
GAAAGCATTTAATGCATTTATTGAAGGCAACATTTATTAGCTTAATACTCAATTATTAAAATGTCACCCACCTTAAATCCTTTTTCTCTAAGCTTGTTCAATTTGCCTTTCCTCAAGCTCCTCTTGCCTCACTTCTTCTTCTTCAAGACACAAAATTTCCAAAATTACAAGAAATTCGAAAATGGAAAACCTAAGGAAATACAAGCATGAAATTTATCTTAGAACAAGCATACCCATACTTTTCCCTAAGCCATTTGAACCTAAAACCTTCAAAAAATCTGAAAATATTTAGACAAATTTACCTTAAGAATTTCACCCACGAATTTTCTTCTTATCCCTAATGGAAGATCAAACCTTCCTCTTTCCCTTTTCTTCTTGTCAAAACCTCTCAAAGGCACCTTTCTTAAGTGATGGAAGGTGAAACCCTAATCTTTTCTTCTTCTCTCCTTCTCTTCTTTTCCCAACCGAAACTCACTCTCTCTTTTTCTTGTAAATTCGTTGTTCTTTCCTTCAATCACGACAAAACCAAACTTTTCTTTCTTCCTTTCATTCTTTCACTTACAAGAAGTTAAAAAGACTCAATTGCCCCTCCTTATAAGACTTAACTTCTAAGAACTTAAGTATTCTTCTTAACATGCCCCTACAAGATTGTTCTTTCAATTTTAACTAACACCATATACTCTCTAATTTAATCTCAATTTCTCCTTTTAATCCATCAATCTTAAAAAAAAAATTTCTACACCCAAAGGCAATTATAATTAATACCTAACCACAATAATTTTATCAAATTAAACGTCAAAATAGACTACTCACATGCTTACTAGTAAGAAAAGGATCGGGGTCCAACAGATACCTTCTTTATCTTACGTTCCTCTTTCTCATTCTTCTTATTTTTTTATTTCTTTTTCATTATATTTTTTATTTATTAATGTCATCATATGTAATTTCATTTGTGTTCCAAATATAATAAGGATTTTTACATAGTGACACATTATTTAGCATATTTCTATTGAATGAAAAAACATGAATATATATTGCCTTATCATTCAATGCATTCAATCTCTCATCATTGGCATCCCACTCACTTTCTATAGTAAAAACTTTCCTTTTAATTTTCTAAAAACAATAAATCACTTTCATTAAAAATGGGATATATTAATATCTTTACCCTCTTGACTCGAAATGTTCCATAATTTTCTTTACTAAATTTTTTCTTAGATTTATATGTAATAAATGAGACTCACTTTGATACCAATGGTTGATTCCAAATGACACACAAAGGGGTGAATTGTATTTGTATCATTTTTGGTCTATTAAAAACTAATAAATGAATTTTTTTATGTTAATGAATGATTACGATAATTTCATATATAGCAATCTCAAAACAATTACAATAATAATTTTAGAAATAAAGAAGAAGTATAAGCTCAATTTATAGTGGTTCAACCAATAACTTTTGACATCTTCCTACTCCTTTAATGTTTATTTAGGACTTTACTATTATCTTCCTTCAATGGGTGTAAAGGAACCCGTCATATATCATCTTTGCATCACCAATAAAAAAGAAATATTACATATATTCTTTATGGTAAGAAATAACTATTATACATCTTTTTAGTTTTCTACTATAATTCTTCTTTCAAGGCAAAGAATAACCTTTATACAATCTTTATTATAGCAAAGAGAAACCTCTTTTACAATTTTTTTCAAGGTGAAGAGGAACTGTAAAATCACCTTAAGCTCTCTAAATACAATGAACAAGAACCTCAATAAGAACTTATAAGTCATATAACAATGAACGAGAACCATCATATAACATCTTTTGTAGCACTAATAAAAAAGAAATCCTACATATATTATTTATGGTAAAAATAACTATTATACATCTTCTTAGATTTATACTATAATTCTTCTATCAAGGCGAAGAACAACCTTTATACAATCTTTTATTATGGCAAAGAGAAATTCCTTTTACAATTTTCCTTCAAAGTGAATAGGAACCATAAAACCACCTTAAGCACTCTAAATACAATGAACAAGAACCTCAATAAGAGCTTATAATTCAAACTTGGTCACTTGATTATTTTGATAATCTCAAAAAGGCTCACACTCTCAAAATGAAACAATAAATGCTCAAATGATTGAAAAATATTTGAATGTGTGTAAAAGGAACTTAAATGCTTCTTGATATAAAAACTAATAAGAAGCACCTATTTATAGTGTTTTAGGATATTGGTCGACTAGTAGGCATATTGGTTGATCAAAATGACACATTAGTCAAATCAACTAATGTTAGAAGAAACTTTCGTACATCAATTTTAACAACTTTAACTTATACTAGTCAACCACTAACCCATATAGCTTGACCAATCACTATAAATACATGATTTTAAGTACTTTGTATTCTCAAACTCAAGTAGATTAATACAATTATGAATTAAACACTTCCCAAAATGTTCTCTAAAGTTTGTTTAAAAGATCAAGATGCTTTTATATTAAAACTAAAAGCTTCAACACCTCTTAATGAATGGAAAGACATATGTAATGAAGTGAAATGAAATGTTTATACATAATAAGCCTTTTAAACTATCAAATCAACTAAGGTGAGCTTATAGTAACTAATAACTATCAAATCAACTAAGGTGAGCTTATAGTAACTAATACTCAATATACAAAGACCTTAATATATCTTAATCTTCTTCTATGCTTGACTTGGTCTTGATATTAAAGATTGCAAACTTAGTCTTTTCTTTCGTAATCCATTGTTATGATAAGATTTTGTTCTCATATTCATTCTCATCAAAACATTAAACTCATTAATAGTACTAATGTTTTGTAATCATCAAAACATCGATTGAAACATCCCTTGAACATAATTGATTTTAAACATTGTCTTTGCCTATTTCAAAGATTGAATGCATTTTACTTGGATCTTTTAACTTTACCTTGTAAGATTTTTTAAATCAAAATTATGCATTATAATTAATAATCATACATAAATTTTTTCTAGTGTTTCTTAAAATTCTTCCCTTACATATATACATTTTTTTGTATCTTCATAATTAAAGAAAATATGAGAACTTTATGTTTTCATGTGTGAAATGTTTATATTATTTTTATAATATGCTTCTTCTTAGCATATATATTAATATATTATCATTGGTAGATATTCTTATAGAATTATTGATATTAATTTAATATCTTATAATTTTCAACTAACACACATGCGCGCGGTCACAGTATATATATATAAGGGTTTTAAGTTGAAAATTTGTTAGTCTTATTTAAGTTTAGTCCTTATATTTAAATATTAATATGGATATCTTATTTATTAATTTGTTTAATATTTGATTATATTTTATAATAAAATAATAAGTATTACCATAATAATTTTCATACAAATTATATAAAATTATTTTAAACTTAAAATATTCAAGCTTTTCAACATTTTCAAGAATGTATAATTATTAAACATAAAATAATTCTCTTTTTATAGTCATTATAAAATTATTAAGGTACTATAAAATATTATAAATTTTAAATTTTATTTGTAAAAAAATGCTTTTAGAGTGTTATATGAATTCTTTACAATAATGAATAGTAAACTATTATAATTATTAATAAAGACACGTTATTGAAAACATTGTAACACTAACATTAATAAAATAATAATTAGACATCATATAATAAATTGTACCTATTTAAGTAAAATATACATTATTTTAAATTTGAAAAAATAAAGATGGAGAGAACCGAGTAGTATTCTCTAATTTTCTTTTCAGTTTGATTAAAAAAAAAAGGTGTTTTGCAAATACCTTCCACGCGGTCGTTTCAACAGCATGGTTAGAATCCACCAGAACAATAATGCAGTCATTTGCATAGAAACCTACTGTTAGTTACCTTGCAGGCTTGGACAAGGGGTCAACTGTAACTAAACTCCAATAGCGGAGCGTATATAACGTAGTACACTAAACGCGCCACTCCTTCCTTGAAGCTCCTCTCTGTATTCAAATCTGCACTTTGTTTCTTGAATCGAAATCAGCTCAAAGATGGGGATACTGAGGAGCAGCTTCTCTTTGATTGCGGGAACCATGTTCGGCATCTACTTGGCTCAGAACTACAACGTTCCTAACATTAAGAAATTGGCCACCACCGGCCTCGTCATAGCCAAACACATTGAAGAAAACTACCGCAAGCCCAAGAAGAGAAACGACGACGACGACTACTGATATCATATTCATTCCCTCCGCTTCCTCAACTAACCCTTTGCTGTCGGTTTAAGGATCATAAGTATGATACTGAGATTGGGGTTTTCCTTTTTTTTTGTCCCTTTAGAATTTGAGGTTTTAGTGGAATTACGGCTGCTTGTTATGATTATTTTCTCTTTGTAATATTGGATTGATTCCATAGAATGCAAGGGTAGTGAGTTTTGCAATCTGATCTTGGCTTTTAGCCGCTCCTTTGTTGAAATTATCATCAATTATATGATTCAGTTATAGCAATCTAACGTAATGATTCTGTTGTGCTTTGTAAGAAATTAGGGCATTATTTACGCTTTTCTCGCAATTGAAACAGTCTTTTAGCAGATATGTTTGGTCTAACAACCATTATATGAATGGAGTTACTGGAAACACCAATACTCAGGCTATGTACGACCCGGCTGGATGACCAGGTGAAAGTTTTATCCAATCATTCTTGTGTGAGTATTTGAATGCTAAGTTCTTTGTGAACAAAATCAACTAACTTTCTCAGAGGTTTTGTGAAATATACAAAAGTCGGTTTCTGGTTCTATGTTGCTCATCTCCATTACATTTTGGAATTTACAAAAACATTATACATGGAACAAAAGCTGAAAGCTTCAACCACAATGGATTATAGTTCACAATAATATGCTGCGTCAGGGTTCAACAATAATGGGCTGCTTCAGGGTTCTATATTCTTCCATTTTATAGCATTGACACGTGCATTTTCACACAATGGTCAGGTACAAGTGGCTAGAAGAATCTGACTCACTCTCTGCTGAAGCTGAATTCAAGGATAGAGGGTCCTTCATCTTGTGCAGTGAACGCCACTCATCAATGCTAGACATTCGATCCAGACACATCCGGGGAAATTCCATTTGGTTCAGAAGATTCAGAATCTTATCTGTTTTACCAAGAAGGTACACTGCATCTCGTATGCTGTCTTCTCTGCTTTCAATGGTGCTGCTCAAACACTTGTGGAGTATAACACGATGTAAATTAGTGAGACAGGCACCCAGTATATCAGATATCATAGTTGTTAGCGCTTCAAAGAGTTTTTCAGTCATCTGGTAATTCTTGCATTCATAACTGTGCAATATAGTTTGGCTTATCCTATACATGGAATGAGCAGCTAATACCTTAATAGGCCACTTAGAAGGGGTTTCCCTTTGACATTTATTTCCAACCGTACACTCCTCAAACCTTTTCTTTGCAGCATCAGCAAGTCCCTCGAGAATTTCCTTTGTGCTTTCTGCTTGTAAAGACAGTCTGTCAAGATCCACATCGAGCCATTTCTGATAGAGATCGACTTCCAGCCAGACAACATATGCTGCCTTTCTTACATTAGTTATATCTCCTTTTTCATCCAGGATGTCTTCTATGAGTCTGACATGCATGAGGCCTTCATGTACACCGTTTAACAAGTTTTGGACCTTGCTCTTACTGCTATCTGGAAGTGCAACTGCAATGGCTGTCAGAGTCACAACAGGAAGAGCCCAGCAATTTGGGGGATCTTCAGAACCTAAAGAGCAAACAAAGTCGCAGTCAAACTCTTTCACTCCCTTGAATCCATCAGGAAAAGTAGATTTTTCCAATAGTTGTATTAGATGCTTTGGTTGCTTCTTTTTAGCCCTCTTCATCCAATGATCGGTTGTATCAAAGTTGTTCTTCATCATCAAATCAACTAGTTCATCCTCACCTTCAAGATGCAAAACAAAACGGCTAAGATCTGGCTTTAGGCTGGGAACCTTCTCTGATTCTGAGTCAATCAATATGCTGTTTTTGGATTTCAATTTCAACTTTTTGCAGAAATGAAGGAATATCAAAATCCGGCTCATGAAGAAAATGGAAATGAATTGGATCACTTTGCTTGCCAAAACAATTGCTGTCTGCACTCCAATACATAAGTCCAGAAACTTCATTTTAGCATCATGTGAAACTTTCCGACAGTGTCGTGATTTGATTCGTATGCCTAATGGGCACTCTTTCATCTCTACCAGATACTGCTTCCAGTAGCATTCTACTCTGAATATATCCTTCATGCTTTTCTTTCTTCTTTTCGGGCATCTAAACATTACGGCTGTGAACCATCTGATTGCTGGAGCTATAGTACCAATTCCTATTGCAATGGTCTGAGTAATGAGTACCAAGGTAGTTGACCACTTGTAGTCAGACTCTCCATTGCAAAACCTGAATGACCAGGACATCAAGTAAGATCGAAGCATGGCCTCAGCTAAAGTTAAGGTACCCAGGAGACTAAGGGCACCTGCAGCTATACATGTAACAGAACGGCCAATCACGAATTGAGGACTGCATGTGTGAGCCATCATCCAAAATTTCATAAGATCTTCCTTCAGTCTCTCGTTCGTTTTTTGGTTAGCTTCTCCACACCCTTCTTTCAGAGCCATTTCATACTTCTTACTATACTTAAATTCCAAGTATTTCTTTGAAGTTGGCACAATCAAAGCCGAGAAGCCCAAAATTAGAAGCAAAAGAAGCATGAGAAACATGACGACAGCATGCTCCTTCCAGTATTGATATATGACACCGGTACCCAACTGAATGCAGATATTAACAACAACAGTAATTACAAGTATCCCCAAAGCAATTAGATTCATCCAGATGTCTTTATTGTCCATAGTTCCAAGAGAAGGCATTGAATTACTGATGATTGTGCAGATTAAGACACCGCTGCTCAGTTTGGAAAGCTGATCAACGCGGTCTGGCATGGCAGTATTAAGATCCACCGAGAATTTAACAGCCACGGTCATAATAGTAAGTGAAGTGGCATTGATGGAGAAGTACTTACTAGGGAACCACAATTTTCGACGACGAAAGCCATGAATGAAGTCTGCAAACATTGCAACTCCACATGCCAGAGATGCTGCTGCTACATAGATGCCAATCCAGGGCAAAGGCTGACTAAACTTTTCTTGGTTCAAGTTCCCATCAGCGTCACACCCAATCTTGCCCATCTATGTTTTTCTCTGGGAAGTAAGGCAGTTTTGCTTCTGAAATGTTTGATCCAGTTGCTTCAGTTCAGGTTTTGCTAATGAATCCCAAACCACTTTATTGGAGCTTCTGTCTTCTTACATTGGATAGCCAGTTAGAACCTTGAAGACTTTTTAGGCATTAGAATTGAACTTGGTTTAAGTGATTTTTTTTTACTAAAACACTCTCCATGGGTTATTTAGATTTCAGAAGGTGAGGATGTAGGCGGCTGCAAAAATGGGGGGAAAAAAAGAAAAGAAAGTGGGTAAAGTGTGTGACGTGGAGTCAATTCTTGGGTGCCTGTGGTGCGTTGAAAATGGCAACTGTTTTGGGTTGCCTATCTCCACTTATGATCGCAATTAATATTTACACTTATTGACAAAACGCGATCATCAGCTATCGGTGGAGTTGTTGATAAGATTGTAAGCAACGTAGAGTCGCATCCATTTGATAAAATTACAATGCCTGTCTGACGTGGTCCATGAGATCACCCTATGTTATTTAAGCTTCTTTTAACTTTTTGCCTTTTTAAATCAAGTTAAACAGATTTATAATTTAAGCACCTTATCCTTATTTTCATGAAAATTTTAGAACTAGTTCTTTTTCATTTCACTTTGTGATTTTCAATTCTTGTTTTTTAATTTTTGAATAAAATAAAAATATTGAATCTTTAAAATTAATATAATTACTAATAATAACTAAAATTAAATATAAATAAGAGATAAATTACCTTTATATTTTTAATTTTCAAAATGATAAATTACATTTATATTTTTAATTTTCAAAATGACTTTATTATAAAATTAATTTAAATAATTACAGTATATATTCAAAAAATTAAATAATTAAATAATATATCTATTTATAATGAGATTAAATTAGGATAAAATAAAATTTTAAAAATTATCAAAATTAAAATTCAACTAAATATTTGGCAAAAAATTAGAAAGGGAAGTGGAATCAAATATATGGGTCGCCCTTTTCGCAATCCCGACATTGGGCCAATTATCTTCAGAACGGAGCCGGTTCGGCAGAAGCCCAGTTAAGCAACACCGGGAAATATATTGTGTGAATTTATGTGTTCACTCTGAGCTTGGGTGATGGCTAATGGAGGGGAGCCGGACGAATATGTACAAGAACTCTTCGCTCTCATACAAGAAGGACATCGCTATATCCTCCGTTCTTCAAAACCTCAAAGGTAGATTCTCTTTTTACGGGGATAATTTCCAATCTATTTTAATATTTGGAATTCACAGCTTATAATATTGCCACCGGGAACCCTCCTTTGATCGATGAGAAGGAGGAGGCCCCCCCTAAACGTCGCCGTAGAGAATGTGTACGTGACTCTAAAATCCAAGACAATGATGGGGAGCCGATGTCTCACCAAGATTATATTCTCAAGAGAAGGTAATTTCTTTTTCTATTTTGTTATCTCTGGTTGTCCTTTTCCTTTTATCTTAGTTGACTTTCGTTTTCTTTTTCGCCGTGGACAGAAAAGAAGTGAGCTCGATTCAGCCTTGTGAAGTATTAACTGCTGATGTTTTGGTAACCACTTCTTTTGAATTTATTATTTTTCTTCTATACTTCTTATCCGGAGTCATGTAATGATTTGTTTTTTGTTTTCTTTTGTTGTAGGGGACTTCAAGTTCGGCTTTAAATTTGGTAAACTATGAAAGTGAGTACCTTTCTTATGACTTGCATATATGGTTGAGTGCGGCATTAAAACGTAATTCATGTTGGCTTGTCCTTTGAAAATTAGGTGATCGAAGTTCTTCTTCAGAATGTCCATCGGAAGAGGAAACCCCCATTTCTGGTCTGCTTCTGAAATTTTTTTATTAATTAATAATTTTATTGTTCAACTACATTTTTTTTTCGTTAGGGCGATTTTTCCTCATTATCAAAATCTTGGCATTGTTGACCACAGAATTGATATAACTATGTTTGCTCCCAATAGTTCTTTTTCATGTAAACAAACATCATTGCTTACACTTCATCTGTTTCTTTTTAGATGATAAAAATGAAGTTGGTCATGTTACTGCTAGAAGTGAGCAACGCTATCCCATGCCAGGTGAACCTGTTTGTGTAGTATGTGGTAAATATGGAGAATATATATGCAATGAGGTAGGATTTGTCAAATACTCTCTTCCACAGATTAGGCTCATCTTCATGAACATCTTTCATACTCACGTTACTCTATGTCTATTTCCCGACAGACCAATGATGATATCTGTAGCATGGAATGTAAAGCTGAGCTCTTACAAAGTCTGAAGCTCTGGCAGGTGTTTTTATACTTCCAATAATGTACTTGAGGATACTTTTTATGTTTATGGGACTTTTAGGACGCTTTTCATAAGGTTTTTTCTTCAGGATATATCTTGCAACAAGGAATTGGATGCCTCCTCATGTGTAGTCAAATGTGCTATGCCAGTGTCTGAGCTTGAGGAGGACAAATGGGACTATGATTGCCATTACTGGTCTAAGAAAACATCTAATCTTTGTTGCTATAAGTGGTATATTCTTTTTCCTGAAACGTGTTTGTTTGGGATTGATTTATAGATGGGCTTTCTCAAAGCGTGAAATTGGTATTACACACGAGTTAAACCTATAACTCAAATAATGTTTCAAGTGAACTCCTATTTGGACATCTATTTACTTGTTTTCAATGACAAACCCCGCATTGTAGTTGGAAATGCCAGAGACCTGGTCACCTTGCTGAAGACTGTTTGGCGACTGCATCTGACCAGGTGTTGACCACTTGACTCTGAGAAGTCCTCAGCATCCCGTTTTCACTTTTAAAGTACATTATTTAGTGAACTTATCTTTCCACCTAGGCGGCAGTGGGGCGCAGCCAATCAAAGTCCATATCAAGGGACCTTCTTGGGCTCTATAGAAGGTCTGTAAGACATAATCATATTGTCTTATATTTCTATTCCTTTTCGTTTTTATAAGCAATCATCATAATAAGGAGGTATATTTAGAACGTAGGATAATTGACAGCTGCAGAGACTATAATTAACTGATGTAGAGACCTACCATGCATTAAAAAGTAGTTTAAGTTCAGAAGTTAATTGGTCTTACAGTTTTGTTAATAAAAAGCCAACGTTTCCTGTTTCATGACTTGTTTAGTTGATGTAAAAAAAGAGGCAGTGTAGAGTATTTATGTTCATGATGCATTGATTCTGACGTAAGATTTTTTTATCATTTGATGTATTCGATTTTCAGCGATACAGAATATTTCTGTTAGTCTCGGGCCAACTTCTGGAAATTTGTTCCCTTTGTTATGTTGACCTTACATATCTTTGATCTTGTTTCATGGCAGGTGTGAGCTGCACCATGTATTCCTATTTATGTCTCATTCTAGTTCAAAAGAAGTTTTTTAATTGATAGCAAAGCATAAAATGTTGATTAGCATCTCTTTGTTTTATCTGAGGAATCCACTCGTTTAATTGTGCCATTTTCTTGGTTCTTTAAATATCTGCAGATGCCACCAAATTGGTAAAACTTTGTCAACAGCATACTGCAATACATGCCGGAGCTCTTTAAGTCTGGCAACTTGCCTTGACTGCAATACTGTCCTTTGTGACAAGTAAGTGGAACTTATCTCTTACTGTCTAACTGATGTAAGACTTCAATCAAGCAGTATGTTGTTGGCTCTTATATCACTTATCGTGGTTTACAGTATGATGTTTATAGAGTTAAATAATTTGTGTGCAATTCATGACTTGTGCAATCTTTCTTGTTTGTTTGGTAAGCACAGTATAAAAGACTTTCTTGTTTGTTTGGTAAGCATAGAATAAAAGATAAAGAGACCTTTACTGTAAGTCAGGGTAGTTATTAGTGCTATATATGACTAACGTGAGTTTTTGCCATAGCAAAGAAGTGTGGGGTTCATCATAAACTGTTATTTTGACCAACAATTAAATTTCAGTGCAGGTCATTTGGATGAGCATATCAGAAATCATCCACCTCATGAGAAATATTACTCTCACAAACTTAGACGTTTGGTAAATTTACTATTCATCGCTGTCCCATTACAAAATTAGTGTTTTGTAGTGACTCTTTCCCACATTCTGCAGTGGTTTGGTCAATTTTTTATGGAAACATTAATGTGTGGTTATATGGTTTGATTGGGAGGGTAACTTTTTATTCAGCGAACTGTTCTTTAGACTAGGAGATTGTTTGGTGCTCCAAAACAACTGACTAAGTTAATTCATGAACACCTGGATTTTGTCTCCAGCTTCGTTTTACTAATTGAATTCGCTTTCTACATTGTTGTCCCATTTTCTTTTATCGTGCACCTTTTGGCAAATTTGGTTATTCTTGTATGCTTAGACGCTACTTTTGTTAAGTGCACATTTTCCTTAAGCTGTTAAAGAAATTTAAGGCATGTGTGAGGAAGAAGACATTGTACTTAATAATTTCATCACGTTAACTGATGCAGGTCAAATGCTGTAAATCAACATGTAAGGTGACTAAC
>JANZXR010000171.1:35265904-35277775 GCA_027575705.1 Erythroxylum echinodendron
GGAATTAAGCATGGAATTTGTTTGGAGCCCCTTGATGCATTTTTTATAGAGGTCTTGTGGTACCTTTTAGTGGCGTACGTTGCATTTGTAGGTACTGGTTCAAATTGTATCATGTATAGAACTATACTGATCATACTTTCTTGGGCCGATCACAGGAAAAAAGCTGGACTCTCAATTATTTCGGGTTCTATTTGTTGTGAAGATCACTTTGAGTGGTGAGTATAGTAACAAAACCTTAAGAATATTCTTTCGTTCTTACCATGCTTCACAGAACTGGTAAATATTTTGTGATTTGTATTTTCAACAGGCATCGGATGAATTGCTTCAGTGCAGATATAGAGGACAGAGCATATCTAATTGACAGGAACGTAAAGAATAATAAATGTGTACAGCTTAATGATATTATTTTCTGATGCAATCCTGAAGACGAGCAGCTTTGGGCCACGCATTCCTCTTCATGTTCATCTATAAGTTCCCTGCGTGACGTGACTCCTGCTGTGAGTCCCTACATTGGCAGCCTATTCCCGTGATTTACAACTTCAGGTCAAGTCAAAATTGCTGCGGTTAAATGCTGAGGTGCAAAAGGAGTTATAGTCAGGCTTATCTTGTATTTCGTCGAGCCTGTAGCCATATTGTAACATCAAAGCAGCTCGTTGAGTTTTTAAAATTCCTATTCTAGGCTTATATCTTCTGATTTTTCTTTTTCCTGGATGCAGTTTCCATAGTCTTGGCTACAAATTTATAAATTATTTTAGCCTAAAACGGTCTTGACGTTACACTGTAATTTAAATTATGAGAAGAAAGAATATACACATTAAAGAAGTTTCAAGTGTGGAAATGACCACAGGCTAGGAAAAAGAGAATAAAGGTAAAGTTTTTAACCTGCTTTTTAGATTTAACACGTCCAGTCATACAGATTAGAGCGTAAATTTTAAGATTTTGGGTTCTTTGTACGGTGAGATCAATGAATTAGCTCAAGTCTTTGGTGAGTTGAGGCACATCTTGCGATTTACATCTTCTATCAATCTTGAGGGCACAAGGGGTGGGGGTTTTTAATGTTGCAGTTTAACATTTTTTTTTTTTTAGAGTGCAAATCATATTTAATTCCGTGGACAGATGGTAATGGTTGAAATTAATGGCCAGCTCGCTGGAGCCTGTTAGTCATTGTTAACCATTGAACGATTATACATTTATGTCAATGGCCGTCGATTTCCCATGTCCAAAACAACAGATTTCATCATATATGGATTCCTATGCGCCAAAAGTAAGGTTTTAAGGTTTAAACAAAAGTTCAGGTGGGCTTACAGTATCGGAAACACATTGAAGTGAGGATTATAGTTTGCATTTTAAGCGTATTTTTGATTTGGTGCAGTATCTTGCAATGTTTTCTAGCTATAGTTGGTAATGTGATAAGAAGATCCAAAGGCAAAGTATCACGACGAAGTGATGTTTGAAACTTTTCACATATCACCTTATACATAATTCCAGTTTTCGAACGTGCTTATAAATGGTGATAAGAATGTGAAGTGGCATGACCTAGGTTGTGCCTTGAAGTTGAGATTTACCTTATAATACGATGATGAGGTTGCCTATCTGGTTACTGAAACCGTTGAATTGATGATCCAGTCATTTCGCTTCCTGGGTAGCAGCTTGACTTGTTTATTAGGTAATGGAGCATAGTGCGTCTAATTTTTTATACCAAAACTCTAGCTAGCGACAAGAATCTCAAAAAACATTGAGCGTGTTCAGGTGAAGTATCAATTTATCCATGCCAACTTTGCTGTTAGTTGAACCAATTCGTCTAAGCCAACTGAGGCACGCATTGGTTTTTAATGTTATCTGCTTTCAGTACGCAACATCAGCAAGAGATACATAAAATTTAACAGGAACATGAATCCGACACTCTACAAGGCCAGAGCAGCAAGTTCTGGAGTCCTTAACGAGCCAAATATCTCAAAACTTGCAGTAACGTGCAGTTAATTTCTTGAGACCAAGACCAACCAACTAAGCTACTATTATTGAAAGCAGTAGTGCTGGCAAGCAAGTAGTTGAAAGTTAATTTGTTTAAAAAGAATTCTTCCCAAACCTGAGTAGCTATTCTACTATCCTATTTCTCACTATGGTTGGTAGAGTTCGATTTTATTAAGTGGCAAGTGGTAGGCCGGTTTCAAGGGCTTCATGTAAGTACCAATGGTTCATCAGCTTAGTTGATCCAGTTACTAAAATCGTGACAATAGGTAGAGTTGCTGTGAAACAGGCACAAGAACACAGGTAGGCTGATTATGATGATTGTATCCAATAAGTCTCTCATGTCCTTGGAAGATTTGACACTTCCGATGGTAGGTCAATGCATCACTTGCCATTCACAACTAAAATGATTTCCATATATTCCATTTCACATGTATACTTTCTGGTTAATTTTTGATTAGCTCTATAGTTTATTGTGTTCTAATGATTTTCATCAATATTAAAGCTTTTGAATGACTACTAGAAGCGGAAATCGTGGGTTCTTTGTGGAGTAAGGTGTTTCTTTGACACCTTCTTAAGATGATATTATCACATCTCTCTTCTGCAGCTCATTGTCTACACCAACCCAACTGTTGTTTTATCAAAGAGCATTCAAAGCAACAATTATATAGCAATGCAGATCATTACTAATGATCATTTGTGGAACTTGTAATGCTTCTTGATATCATTAATTCCACTAGTTTCTTCATGGATGTAATTTGGTTGGTCTAATTTCCAGTTTCAGGTAATAGTAATGCCTGCAAGTATGGGATGCACTAGATGCCGAGAAAGAGTTTCTTTCGTTGTATCAAAGATCACAGGTTAGCTTCTAATGTACTAGGGATATAGAGAAGAGAGTATGGCTGTAGTAAGCCAAAGATGCCGTTGGTGCTATATTATTGAACAAACATGTCAACAAATTCATAATATTTCAACGCCATTTTCTATACAGTAAATTGTATGAATTCTCCAAACTGTTCATGACCACAATAAATCTCACTTGCACAACTTTTTATATGCCAAAGATCTGGAGTTAAGTGAACATTGAATATTGCAATCACGTTGGGTTCCATGTTTTATTTACGAGAGGTGCACTTTATTTTCTAAGCAATCAAGTCATGCTCCAAAAATTCCTTTGGTGTAAACCAACTCTAGACTAATTATAGCCAAGTACGGTTTATGATCTTATTCTTAAATCAATTGCAGGTTTAAGCGAGTATTCAGTGGACATGCGAAACAAACAAGTGACATTGAAGGGTGATTTTGGGTATGGAAGGAAAGAAGAAGACCAAAGTAGTTCTAGTTCTGACAAGAGACCACCCAAACAGAGTTGTCTTCCTCTAAAATTGTTTGTCAGGTCATTAGTAGCAAGTTGCTTCAAAGGCAGTACGGTTAATTGATTAGCTATCTTACGGAAAACCCCACTTTGATCACTTCTTTTGCAATTAAATTTAGACGATCATATTCTTCATTTATTACTGAGCAGGCACAGAAATGTCTGTTTTGATACTAAATCATTTCATCAAAAAAGGGTATAGGAAACTCACCTCAGCAAACACTGTTATGAAGGGAATAACTCATAGTCATAGCACAAAGTCAGACCCCCTTGTTGAGGACTCTTGAAATTTATTACTCCTCTTGCTTTTCAATGATCAAATATTGGACATTACACAAACGTAGTCATAGTGCAAAGTCAGAGTCCCTTAAATTGCTTAAAGAAAGTTACATAAGGAAGAAAATCACAAAGGCCCTGAGTCAATCTCACTGATCCACCAATTATCTGACTTTTACAACATATATCACAGCAGCATGCTCTGATGGATATACTTCAATCCAAATTTATAGCCAATCCATGAGGCCATAGACCCCATTATCAGAAGTTCTTCTCAGGTTTTCTTCAGCAGCCCATCAACCCAATAGCTGGCGATTATAGTGATTCCAATTTCCAACAACAAAAATCCCAAAACAACATCACTAATTACATTAATCATTCCGCCACTTGCACATTTACAGAACTAAACTTGTCATCAAGCTTGACTTTCGGAATGACAATCTTGAGCACACCATTATTCAGAAAGGCTCTGATTTTATCGGTCTGGTATTGTCCAGGAGGAATAGAGAAGTTGCTTGAGTATACCCTGGAAACATGATAAGGGTCGTCCTTTTCCTTCTTCTTTCCCTCTTCTTCGCCTTTGAAATAGAGCGTATTGTTATTAAGCCAAACTCTAACGCCTTCAATTCCAATTCCAGGCATATCAACTCTCGCATACCACTTAGTATCATCTTCTTTCACTTCGTATGGGCGCTCGTTTCCTCCCTCTTGAAACGGGTGCCAGTAAAACTCCTCACAGATTGAATCGATGATTTCTGAAATTAAAACCACACCGAAATAACGGATTCTTTCTTTTTTACAAAACTAGCAAAACAATTGGAGATGGTAAAAAAGAAAAAAAAAAAGTGGTTGATGAATCACCTGGGCTCTGAATATCTTTAACCAATCTTTTGACATCTGCAATTGATTGCTTTGC
Organism: Erythroxylum echinodendron; assembly: GCA_027575705.1. NCBI lineage: Eukaryota > Viridiplantae > Streptophyta > Magnoliopsida > Malpighiales > Erythroxylaceae > Erythroxylum > Erythroxylum echinodendron. The sequence goes on from JANZXR010000171.1 coordinate 35,270,440, forward strand.
TTTCTTGGTTAGAGCCACGATGTCTTCATTTTCGCTGGAACCGGTGCCCGGAGGGGCATCATCGGAAGCAGATAAGGTGCAGAAAGAGGGAGGGCAGCGGTGGTAGAGATTTGAGAGGAGACGTGACATGGGTCTGAATCTCCATAGAGCCATTGAAATGAAGAAATGTGGGATTTGTGAGAAGGGTTCAGGGTTTATGCGTACGATGCTTTCTTTGAAGAAAATGCTGGAAACAGGCATCGACTTGCGAGAAATTTGATTTGACGAAACCTGGGCTTGGTGGACTCTAAAGATCCAAAAAGCCCAGGCCCTTTTTATGGCCAGTTTTTATTTTTATTACTGTTTACTATTAATTAAATATATTACTTAATTATTTATTATTAAATAATTTAATTAATGTTAATTATTTAATATCAATTATTAATACAAACTATAAATAATGTAATCTATTTTTTATAAATGAAATCAATTTTAAATTTTAAAAAACATAATAATTTTAACTCAATAATTAATTAATATAATTTAAAATATCTTCAAAATTTATAAATTTCAAATAAAATTTTCTAAAATTAGAATATATATTAAAATAAATATCAACTATAAATAAAATGTAATTACTAAATTATTTATTTTAATAAAAATAATATTTTTCTAATGATTTATAACAGTGGATTTATTAATGAGATCAATAGTTCAAATTGCCATCCCTATTTTCACTGTAAGAACAAGAAGGTCACTTTTTTTTTATGCTAGCCTTCCTCATTCCTAGATTAATTATGTTTTTAGCAATCCTTAATTTATTCTTACCCAAAAATTGAAAGCTTAAGATGCTGGATTAGAAGACTATTAATGATATTCACATATGAATGCACAACAATGCCATAAGGACAGGCTTTGAGAGATCGACTGCTAGCCACCACTAATTAAATAGAATAGGAACAAAGGAAATAAATTCCTTTTTCTTTTCTAGCATTAGATTAGATATCATCTTCAGTTTCATGTTTCTCACTAAGATTGTAATCTGTAACGATGATACTCTTTCCTTATATAATTAATTAGTCTACATAGAAAATATTATTTTAGCTGGAAATAATTTAAGTGTATTGCGCAAAAGGTGAAAATTTATTTGAATGATCCTTTCAACATTAAAGATCTAAAAAGACTAAAATATCTTTTAAGTATTGAAGTTGTATGCAAACCTTCAAAAATTTTCTTAAGCCAACGTAAGTATGTATTTGATGTTTTTGCATGACACCTGAATGTTAGGTGTAAGACCAATTAGTGTGCTGATAGATCCAAATAACAAATTGGAAACATTAATTATAGCAACCCTCGAAGATGTTGCTCGGTATAGGAGATTGGTAGCTCACGTACTATTTATCAGCGAATCGTCCTGATATTAAATATGCAGTGCATGTCTTCATGTTGAAATAAAAAGAGAACAAACTTATGAACTGAAACAAATGGCCCCACCTTTATTGATTTGACACCACTGATTTTAAGTAGCCTACCATTACAAAGTTAAATACTAAATGCAAAGATCCACGGGATTTTAAAAACAAATTTAAACTACCACGTCTAATCCGCTGCTTGATTGGACTGTTATTTCCTAATTACATGAGATACTACTAACTACAAACCGATCTTCAATGTGTTACTGAGGAAAGAGAGAAGAGTCTGGAAGTTATTAACTTCCACAACATGTTTCTTCAAGCCTCTTCATTCCCTCCCTTAAACTAATTGTTGTATAGCAGTTAGTTTAGTATCAGGTTCTTCACATACTCCCAATAACTTCCACAACTTGTAGAATGCTTCAAGTTGTAGAGGTTTGATCATGATATCTGCCACTTGCTCTTGACTTCCACAATGAACTAATGCAATTGTGCCTTCTTTGGTGAGATCCCTTAAGAAATGGAATCTCATATCAATATGCTTACTACACCCATGCATAATTGGATTCTTTGATAACTTAATGGTGGAGTTGTTGTCACACATTATAGTGATGGATTCCTGTTCATGATGTCCCAGTTCCTTCAGTATTTTCTTCATCCAAATCCCTTGGCAAGCACAAAGAACTATTGCAACAAACTCAGCTTCTATAGTAAATAGTGTTACAATGGGCTGCTTTTTAGAGCACCATGCAACAACACTTGATCCTAGAAGAAACACGTATCCAGAAGTTCTTTTTCTATCATCTGTGTCCCCAGCATAATCACTATCTATGAATGCCAGTAACTTGCCTTCTCTTGTTCTTCCATAGTTAATCCCATAGTTCACTGTCCCTCTCAAGTATCGAAGGACTCTTTTTACTGCTTATAGATGACTCTTCCTTGGAGTGGCCATATATCTACTTATCAAACTTGTCACAAACATGATATCTGGCCTAGTAGTCGTTAGATATATTAAGCTCCCCATAAGTTATTTGTAATATGTTTCATTTACAAACTCACCCTCCATATCCTTGTTTAACTTACAACCTGAAACAATTGGTGTCTTTACTGGATGACTTTCCAGAATTCCAAACCTTCTCAATACCTCCAAAGTGTATTTCTTTTGCCCGATGAATATGCCACCAGGATGCTGATGTACCTTTATGCTAAAAAAAACCTCATCTTTCCCAGATCAGACATATCAAATTCTTTTATCATGGATTTTTTGAAGTCAGTCATCATAGCTTCATCATTGCCAGTAAAAAGTATATCATCAACATAAATACTTACAATGATAATATCGCCTCCTTTGCTGGTCTTAGTGAATAACCACATCTCTAAAATCCTTCATTTAGAAAGTGTGATTCAATTCTGCTGAACCAGGCTCAAGGATCCAGTGTAAAACCATAAAGTGCCTTGTGTAGCTTGTAAACGAGGTGCTCCTTACCCTTCTATTCATAACCTTTTGGTTGCTCTACATATACGTTTTCTTTCAATTTACTATAAAGGAATGCTGACTTGACTTCTAACTGGAAGATCGTCCAGCTTTGTTGTGCAGCCAATGCAATGATTATTCTGACAGTGAACCTCATCACCCCTGACATAGTAATCCATCTATGTTAGAGGATTTCTCTCATGAGGCTTCCTTAAAACCATTGTTCCTCCTTCTTCTCCATCGGATTCATCATTTTCCTCTTGTGCAAGTCTCTCATTAAACATATTTGCTGCTCCAGTTCCCTCCTTTTCATCGTCAGTATCACAGACATCTATCTTTGCTTGGTCAGCATACCTTGTGTCCCAATTTCACTGTTTATCTTCCTCAAATATTACATCACTTGAGGCAATAATTTTCTTACCAATGGATCATACAATTTGTATCCTTTTGAGTTTTGACTGACCCCCAACAGCACACACATAATGCTTCTATTATCAAGCTTGATCCTTTTTTCTGCTGGAACGTGGACATAAGCTAAGCATCTAAATACTAAAAAATGATTGACTAAGGGCTTCACTCCACTCCAAGCTTCTTTTAGCGTGATGTCCTTCACTGTTGAGGTTGGACTTCTATTTAAAACATAGATGGTCCAGTTTATAACTTCTGGCCAGAAGGTCTTAAGAATGCTTTTACTAGATAGAAGAGATTTGACTAAGTTCATCACAATCATATTTTTCCTTTCGACCACGCCATTCTACTGTGGAGTGTGGGCAGTAGTCAACTGCCTTTTAATATCATTTTGTGCGCAGAAATCACTGAACTCATTTGATGTAAACTCTCCTCCCTTATCAGTACGTAAACATTTAATACTTAAACCTATCTCCTTTTCCACCGCTGCCTTGAAGCATTTAAATTAATAAAAGGTTTACCCATGCTTTTCTACTAAAATCATAAATGAATAGTAAAAAATACCTATTGTTGTTGTGTGATGGTGGGTTGATTGGTCCACAAATGTCTGCATGAATGAGTTCCAGTGGTTGAGAAGCTCTCCAATTACTTTCCTTTGGGATGGAGTCACAATGTTGTTTCCCAATGAGAAAATCAATATATGGTTCACTGGTGATGGGCAGCTGAGGAAGACCGTGTACCATGTCTTTAAGTTGCAAGGTTTTCAGTCCTTTGTAACTGAGGTGAGCAAATCTTTATTGTCAAAGTTGAGTTAGAGTCTGTGTACCTGATTATAGACATTGAGTATCTTCATCATGAGTTTGTGTTTGCAACATGAACATCCAATTGGTGGTCATTTTGTTTTGAATGATCATTCCTTTTGAGAGATGAAATATTTTGAACATCCATTCCTCAATCAAAATAAACAAGCCCTTTTCTTGTAATTATCCTATGCTTAATAAATTATTCCTGAGCTTAGGAATAAAGTAGACTCCTTCAGCAGTGTGCTTGACACCATCCAGTAGAAATGTAACTCTCCCTTTTCCTATAATATCCATTGTGTTGTTGTTCCCCAATTTTACTGCATAGCGAAACTCCTCATCAAGCTCATCAAACACAGCTCAATCACCACTCATATGATTAGAACCACTCATGTGATTAGAACATCCTGAATCTAGGAATCACATGTTTCCTTTCTTAGTGTCACTAGGCTCCTCATAACTCATCAACAATCTTGCTTCTTCCTGCTCATTGTGCTCTGTATAGTGAGCCGAACTGTTGATTGTTGGACATTCGTACTAGAAATGTCCTAACTTATGACACCGAAAGCATTATATAGTGGCCTTGTTAAAGGGCATTTGACCTCTTCCTTTTCCTTTTCCTCTTCCTTTATAAAAACCACGACCATCACCTCGGCCTCCTTCATGAGTCACCTTCAGAACTTGCTTTTCACTACTTCTTCTTGAAAACTTCTGTTCATGCACTATTAATGAGCTTTGTAGCTCATCCACTGTAAGGGCATCAATGCCCTTGGACTCCTCAATTGAGCACACAATGTAGTTGAACTTTTCAGTAAGAGAATACGAGATTTTCTCCACCACTTTTACGTCTTGCATGTCTTCTCCATAACTCCTCATTTTGTTAGCTACTGACATCATCTTTGAGAAATACTCAGTCATTGTTTCTCCTTTCTTCATCTCTAATGTTTCAAACTCTTTGTGGAGAGCTTGAAGATGGGATCTCTTCACTCTTGCATTGCCTTCAAACTTCTTCTTCATGGCATCCCATATGTCTTTTGCCATATCTTTCTTGAGAATTGTCTCAAGAACAGTTTGATCGATGGCTTGGAATAGATAGTTCTTCACTTTCAGGTCCTTTAGCCTCATCTCATCATCCTTTCTCCTTTGTGCATTCTTCTGTTGTGCATCATCTACTGGTGCAGTATAGCCAACCTCCACCATTTCCTAGTAATCCTTAGAACATAGGCAATTTTCCATTAACATGCTCCAATGGTCATAGTGACTACTGAAGCGTGGAATGGCTGATTGCACAAAACTCCCTTCAGTTATCATTTGCTTCAGTTACAATCGTGGATGATTAACCACAGCTCTAATACCAGAATATTGAAATAAGAAGAGAACAAACTTGTGAACTGAAACAAATGGCCCCATCTTTATTGATTTGACACCACTGACTTTAAATAGCCGACCGTTACAAAGTTAAACACTTAATGCAAAGATCCATGGGATCTTAAAAGCAAATTTAAACTACCACGTCCAATCCACTACTTGATTGGACTGTTATTTCCTAATTATATGAGATACTACTAACTACAAACTCATCTTCAACGTGTTACTGAGGAGAGAGAGAAGTCCGCAAGTTGTTAACTTCCACAGCACGTTTCTTCAAGCCTCTTCACTTCAGTCAATTTGTTCATGATCTAAGGGTAGAACATCGATGCACTTGTTTATCTTAGGCTACTTAAAGGTCAGTCATCGACAAAGTTATTTTTCTTACCAAAGATTATGATCACAATGTATGAGCATTTAGTGATTTAGATTGGGTAATTGTCTTATCATCAGAAAGTCAGTTACTCGTTATTATTTGCAACTTGGAACTTTTCCAATTTCATGACGATAAAAGAAGAAAATTGTAGTTTCACACTCATCAGTAGAAATGAGATAATATGGCTTTGCAGCTTACTAGTCAAGTTGAGGATTTCACAATAGTCAGCCAATAGTCTATTTTGTGACAATCATGTAGCATTATACATTGCTACAAATCATGTTTTTCATAAACAAACAAAGCATATTAAAGTTGATTGTATTTTGTTAGAGGGAAGCTTCTTTCAAGACAAATATCATCGGGATATCTTCCTTCGCATTTACAATTAACGAATTTGTCCACTATTCTTGGAAAACAAAATTTTCACTTCCTTCTTGGCAAATTGCGCATTTGCAAGTTTACATGTTCCAACTCGAATGAGAGTATTATAGTAAATATATATTAGTTGTATTACGGTAGTTGTATACTAGCTATAAATCAGTTGTGATTATGTGTAGCTTTATATTATTCTCCCGTATTTTCTTTGCATTAGTTTAGATAGTTTTGTTTTATTCTAGAAATATAGCATACCTTACTTTGTAGTGTTTAAAAAACTAGACTAAACTGACCAATTCAACATATATAAATATAAATTGGCTTAGTTTTCAGTCCGATTTTAATTATATAACTTTTATGACAAAAAATCAACCGGTTTAAAATCCGGTCGATTTTTTTTAACAAACTGATTAAATTAATAGCTTAGCCATCTTTTTAAACATGTGGACCCACCATCTTTTAAAGACGCGAGACCACCACATATTTTTCCCTCCTTCTTCACTTAGACCTAATTAAGTGGACCAACACAAATTTTTTCTCTCTTACAATTTTTATACAATTTTTTTTCTTGCATCGTGTAGCAAAATTTTAAATTTTAATCAATTTTTCTGTTAAATTCTGACACATTCTAATTAATAAATTATATTTTTAATTATTATTATTAAAAATAAATTACTATTTTTATTCTTAAAAATATTAAATTTATTTAATCTCACTAACAAATTATATTTGTAAAATCTAAATTCTTTATTTATCTCCTTATATTTTAATTGAATTTTTAAATAATTATGATTAAAACTAATTATTATTTTTATCATGAATTTTGCAATAAATTTAATTATTAATTAATATATAAATAATTTTGCTTAAGATAATTAAGAATGTGTTAAAATAATCTTTAAACTATAAAGAAGCATATTTAAAAAAGACGTTGGAAAAAAAGTTAGAATAAAGTTTGAGTATTTTCTATTGACTTTCTTTAAACATACTTCAATTTTTATGAGTCTTTAAATAAATGATAATAATGATAATAATAATAATAATAATAATAATAATAATAATAATAATAATAATAATAATAATAATAATTATTATTATTAGTATTATTATTATTATTATTATTATTATTATTATTATTATTATT
>JANZXR010000171.1:35279744-35303468 GCA_027575705.1 Erythroxylum echinodendron
TATTATTATTATTATTATTATTATTATTATTATTATTATTATTATTATTATTATTATTATTATTATTATTATTTAAAATTTTATGTTAGATTCAATCTTAGTCTAAATTATTAGATTTATTATTAGTTTATTATATATTAATATAGACATTTTTAGTTCATTTTTATTTCAATAAAGTATTTTATTTTATTCTATATTTTTACTTATTCTTATGATTTTTACATCTTATTTATCATATACCGATTTTATAACGGTTTAATACCAATTGAACTTTTAAACCTGAATCCTTTTCTTTGAACATTTCAATATCCTGTCTGGTTTTCAAAGCATTGTTATTTTGTAAGGCTTGCAAGGATTGTAAAAATTTAAACTGTATGCTAATACGTCTCAGCTAATATACGAGGCCTTCATCCAAATTTCTTTTCAAACTTGATTGTTCAGCCTCAGCTTAAATTATTTTCTGCTGGCTAACATTTGACCAGAATAATATGTTCAATCAAAGATCTGATGAGGCCGGAGAAAGTCTCCCAGCAGGTGAATTGATGGTCTTGCTGGCTCGTCCCCTCCAAATGTAAGCGCTTTAACTATGTCCCTCTACCCTTACCAAGGAAAAAGGATCGATAGGCAGCAAAACAAGACTAGGACAACAACGAGGCAGGGCCAACTTCCTCCTGATAGGCGAAGAGTGGAAACTGACAGAAGGAGATTGTAAGTTCTACATGTACACTGGTGTTGGACATCAAAATTAGCGATTTTAATAGTTAAAAGAAATTTGTTTGTAATATCACAGTTTACAATGGTTAAGAGGAGGGTGGGCTGATAAATCCAGCCTAGGTCCAATAAGTATACCTATAAGCATCAAATCCCCAAGAAATATATCAATAGGAAAGGTCGAGCCGGAACCAGTTTTAATTCCAGAAAACCTAAGGTTGCAGATTATCAAGTGTTTTACATCACAAGTTCCTGACCACTCCATAGAATCCTAACAAGTTTAATTAAAAAAGTAAAACGATGGAAATTTCTCTTAAGTTACAGAAAGAATGCATGTCAAATTGGAACCATATCGGGTTACTGGATTGAATAGAACACAGAACCTGACCTAACAGAATTTGCTACTTCCATAAAGCTGGCTAAGAATGACCATGCTTCGCTTTTCAGCTTCTTTCCCTCTCATTACCTTTCTTTGATCGGTAACAAAAAGAAAATAGAAGAACAATAAGGCTATAGAACTGGATGGGACAGCAGCTTATGTCTTCTTCATGAGGTATCCCAAAACTATGCCAAGTAAGCCGACAAAGATGACAAACATGAAAGAGACACCACCACGGTTTTTGTTACCTTCACGTCTCAGGAGATCCTGAACATTACCATACCATCATGTAAGTGGATCATCGTTCATGGATAAAAAAATCTTTTACGAAGTTCAATATATTAGCACTGCCATAGCAGTTAAATGTCACTTTACTGTAGAAACAAAGATTAGGAATCAAGAAATAGGGCTCTATTTCTCTAGATATGGTGCAAAGATGGCGATAGGGTGGATGAGAACTGTTCAGAACTCTTAACAAATTGGAAAATCAAACACATAAAAGTTCAATCTATCAGACCTGTGAACATAGAAATACCTCATGAAAGTTACCAGAAGCATGTTGTAACATCTCTATTTATGTCTAATCAAAGCAGCCACTTAATTTAACTATGTGAGAATGCTACTGATTATTGAAAAAGAACAATCATACATCAAAGTGGCGTAACAAGAAAGTGGAAACAACTACATAAAACATGCTTGCAATGTTTATTCGAAAATGGTAAAGCAAAAGATTGGCCTTTCAAATAAAGTAAAAACAAAATGGCTTACTAATTCCTGGCGAAGCTTGTTACTTTGCTGCAAAGCATTATTCTTTTCTTCGTTTAGCTTTGATATAAGAGCTTTTGCCTGCGGTTAAAATATGTTGATCAAAAGATCATAAGCTTGAAGAAACCTTCATGTTGCAAATATAGCCACTAGTGATCTAGCAACAATAAAGAACATCACCTAGTACTAACTGAAAAATTAAGCCCAATTATGCATGTGTGTGAGAGAGAGAGAGTGAGTAAGAGATAGAGAACTTTGCACAAATAAGGCATGGCAACATTGCTTTTAGGTTTTTTTCAATCAAAAAAAAACATTGCTATTAGGTTTAAATTACAAGACTCAAAATCAAGAAACATATTACAAAGGATAATAACTGTAGAAGATAAAGAAGTGATCATGTGTACATTAAATATAAAATGCATCAGACTACAGAATAAGATGGAATACAGAGAATATTTCCACCAGAAAATCAATGAAATATCTCCTCTCTTAAAGCAAGGGCAGAAAAGAAGTGTAAGGACATGCTACTGCAACGAAAGGAAAATGTTGAAAGCTATTATATTCTCTATGTTAACATCAGACAGAAAATTCACTAACGTCTGTACCACTCAAAATTTTACTAGATCACTCAAATTAAATACTCATCCTAATTCCTGGAAAGGATTTGGAGTTTAATTGCCAAAAAAACCAAGGAAGATGCCTAATAAATCACGAACCAGTTGAAGATTGGAGAACAAGAGAAGCAGCAGAGAACACTATTTCACCCTTTAAGGCAAGATTTTAATTATCATATTGCAGTAGTCGTTAATTATAACAAGCTGATTTGGCCACAATAAATCATCCGCTGCCCCAAAGAAAATGCACTCCCCGAAGATCCTAGTCGTACTGATTCCTTAACCAGAGTGCAATGTAATGCATAGAGACCACAAATAAAAAGGATCACTAACTACTTTAGAAATTTTTCATCAGCCATAATGCCAGAATGGACGCAGCAAAGCACTCAGAATTTAAGGATTCAAAATTTCAATGCAGAGATTCAGAATATCTTTCCTTCAAATTTTACATGCAGGTCATGTAGACATAACACTTTTCAAGATGTGATAGACCAACCAAACATTGCGAAAGAAATAATAAGATTGACACTCTATTAATAGAAACTAATGGTTGACACTCTATCAATAGAAACTAATGGTTGATACTCTATTAATAGAAGCATGCACCCCCAATTAACCTGAAGAAAGAGAAACCAAATCATAGTGAAAGCTACCTCCAAAGTTTTCTCCTGAGACTCGATCCGCTCACCAAACGATCTTGCAGCCTGAATTTCACCAACAAAAAGCACAACAACAATATTTCTCAGCATACTAATTCTCCAATACATAGTAGTTAATCAAATGAGAAATTCAAAGTACTGACATTAGAGAACTCATTTCCATTCATGTTCCCGTTTTCTGACAGAGAAACCCTGGGTGAAGACCCTTCTTCGGAACCTTCAGGAACAGGAGAAGGAGGTTGAGGTGGGGAGACATAAACCACTCTCAATTTGCACTCCTCGACCTCATGCCCAGCCTCCTTATTAAACTAGAAAATGACATTTCCATAAATCAGATGTCCAAAACTCACAAGTACCCAACCCAAGCATATTAAACGCATACTAAACCCAAAATTACCATTTCTGTGGTGATATCTTTTGGAGTTATGCCATCACTTGCTTTGACACTCTGAAGTAAGAATTTGTCCTTGCATTGCATGTCAGGAGGAGCCTCCTTTTGTGCTTGCATTGTAACTGAGCAAATGAATAAAGTCTAGTTAACAAATAGATATATACATCATACATGTCTAACAATGGCTACAAAATACCACAAAATCTGTTAATTGAATAACAAATAATAGCACCTATGACATCACAAGTTGACCGAGGCAACACGACCCCCGCATTTGGCCGGACACAATACTTCTTCGGGTTTGTCGTTTTGACCTAAACACCAGCACATCAATATTCCAAAGAAAAAAGCAACATAAAAGCCAACTCTAAATAATCACCTCCCAGATCAATTCCAAACTGAACTCCCGGGACGAAATATTCAGAATCTAGAGCTTCAAATTCTAGATTCGAATATTGGAATGGCAATTCTATCATTTGTTTCCCAATGAAAAGAAAAAATTAGGGATTCAGGACCCAGTCTCCCGTCGCCTTTTGTTTTCTTTTATTTTTTTCAATACATTTTGCCAGCAACCAAACAATACTTTTCTTTATCTTTTACCGTAGAATAGAAAAAAGAAAACAAACGATCCATGAACAGAAAAAGTAAAGGGCAATTATTACCTTGAAAGCAACATAGTTATCGGTTTTATTGAACAACTGAAGGGAACAAGAGATCTGCTTCTTCAATTCGACTAATAAAAACAAAACCAAAACAATCAAATCCAATGAACAAAAACAATAAATCAAACAAAAAAGACATAGATCCACGGAGCTCACATGGAAATTTGAGCTCTACAGGCTCGATACCGAGAAGCTCTCCCGTACTCATCTCGAAAGAACCCAAAAAGACAAGGAGAAATGTTTGAAATTAAATAAAGAAAAAAAGGAAAAACAACGATATCTGATTGAGAAATCAGTCGTTATGCGAAAAAGCGGCTTTTGGGAAATGAAAAGGGAAGAGCGAGAGGAAGGAGGAGAGAGAGAGGGACACCTAGCCTAGCCTTCTCCAAATTCTTAAACTTTCAAATTATTAACCATTATTTTTCGTCAATTTAAAACAGCAATAAGAGCAAGATGGGCATTTTGGTCATCTTAATTGCTTTCTTCGTAATTCTACTTCAACTTCACTTCACAACCAAAATTACTTAAAAATGACTTTAATTGAAAAAAAAGTTTTTGTTTTTAATTTTTTAATTTATTTTATTTTAATGACTTTGGTTATTAAAATTGATCAATTTATTAATTAATTGATCAAATTTTATTAATTAATAAATTTTTATAAACTAAAATAAATAAATTAATTTTTATTTAACAATCTATGTTTCAATAAAACCTAAAATTCTTCGATTGTAAAAATAATCTCTTTTAATCATATTTTAAATTATTAAATTTTATTAAATTTTTTTCCAATTTTATGATAGTTTAATACTGATTAGATTTTTTTAATTTTAAATATTTTATCTTACCGATTTAATTTTCGATCTAATTTTTAAAACATTGGATAATTCAAAGCTATTTTTAAATGGAAATTATTTTATAAAGCAAAATTATTAACTATGAAATGAATAATTATTACCAAAAAGTAAAATAGCCATATTTCTTTTGCACTGGACTTCAATTGTGAAATTCGAAATACCACACCTTCTTGACCACTTTAAGGCTATATTTAGTTGGAAGTTTATTAATAGAATATAATATAATTTTATCGTTTAAGAGAAAAGTTTATAATAGAATGGAACGAGATGAAAGAGGAGAATTCTCACTCTATCATAAACAGTAAAAATAAGAAACATTTTATCGTAAATAATAAAAATAATAAACCTCAGATTTAAAAAGTTTACGATAGAATGTAAAATTATAAATAACTATTCAATATAATACATTATAAATCCTTTTTCCAATTAATATTTTACTATGTTACATTATGAATTCCTCTATCCTTCTCAAATAACAATTTTCTAATATTACATCTATTTACACTTCATTCCATTATCATTCGTCACATTCCTTTCAATTATCAATCTTTTATCTAACTAGATATAGCCTAAGACGTTGAAACCCACTTGGTCTATCTCGTGAAAAATAGATCTAATCGTTATTCTTTTAGAAGTTTAGGGTCAATCATTGGGTAATAAAGGCAAAATTTGAATATCACACTTGTTCATCAATAATCGATTTAATGATGTAATGATTGATGAGAATTACATTGTGTTGTCTCAAATTTTATAGGTCTCTATTTAGTACTATTATAATTACCATTTCAATGATCTTTAAAATTTATGATATTTGAAGTTTAATGTATTTATTTAAACTTAATAAACATCCGGTCTGAATGACTCCATAAAAATAGAAATAATCATATATTTTCCTTAATTATATCTTCATGTGAATCCATAATTTTTTTAATCATTCTCCCATAGATAAATTTATAATATTTTATTTTTATCTAGTTCATGAATAATTTATGCAAATTTAATAAAACTATAGTAAAATTATAAGAAAATTTTCAATGGAGTGAATATTTAAATAACCAAATTAAACCAACTAAAATAAAATCAATTTTATTTGAATGGCTTAACTTTATTAAATATATTCTTTTTCGAATTTTTATTTTTATTTAAATTTTAATTTTGTTTAAAAATCTCAATAATAATTAAAATTATAACAGTTAATATTTGTCTTATGATCTTAATCAGAGGAACCGTTTGATTTCACTTTACGTTTTATTGTAATTTTTATTTTATTTCATAATTTTGGTTTGTTTCTCTTAAAAAAACTTATTTAGTTATTAATATCAATTTAATTATATTTCTCCCCAACAATAATGACATACTAAATAGGAGTTAATAATAAAATAACCCTATAAATTAATTAAGTAAAAAATGAAATATAAAATTATTTTATAATTTTATTATTAAATTATTTATTATTATTAAACAATTAAATTATAACGATCATAAGTTTGTACTGACTTTTTTGGTTTTCATAAATTATATAAAAATAAGAAACCAAAATAAAATTTCAACCAAATAATAATTTTACTAAATTGAAAATAAAAATAGGTAATTTAAAATAACTGTGAAACCAAGCAGGTCCATAATTAAATACTAAGTACAATTCTTAAATTAATATATATATTATGGCGTAGTTTGAATAGTTGGTTGAGTAAAATTAAAATTAAATCAATGCTATTGGTTTGCATTTTCTTTATTATAAATTAATAATTTAGTAATTTAACAAGTCACCTAATAAGTTATTTTGATGGGTTTTAATGGATTTGGGCAGTTTTTACAAGGCCCTAGGTATAGGAGCATATTCCCCTTTTAACCTCACTCTAGGCTTCGGAGAGAAAATTATTAAATCCGGAATTTAATAAAGAAAAAACGTCAATAATACCATTTTGCAATTGGTAGTTTAATGGCAGCAGAAGTATGATTTAAGCTACAAAAGATGCACTAAATGGGAAACTTCTACCTAACTAATCATTAAACAAATTAAGTAGAAGAAGGGTATATTTTGGATGGTTATATATGACAATACCTGATAAGCTAAGGAAGGAGGTCGCATGCCCTGAATTGCACAAGTAAACTTAAAAGTGTAGAGTTTAGGGAAGGGGAGGCTCCATTTTCGTTCAATGTTGCGTAAAAAATGCTTGACGCTCTTTTATCAACCCAATTTGTCAATAAATTGCCGCAAAATCCAACAACTACCATCACCAAATGCCAAATGGGAATCGGACATTTCAACCAAATTTGAATCCTCCACTTCTTAGGAATCTAAAATTCCAATCAACTTGAATTGTCGTGGACCCCAAATTGGCAAATTCTCAGGCAGAGCCATAATCATGGATAGGTCCAAAGACAAACAAACATCGCTTTTTTGGTTTTCGCTAAAACCCATCTCTTTTTTTGGGGCAGCCAGACGCCAGTATCTCCTGCCAACAGCCAAAACATTTTTACTGTTGTTATTCTGTTAATTCAAACTCGCACGAGACTGCGCTTTGTGAGAGCTACGAGAGGTTTATTAATTGTTGTAACAATTTTATTTTAAAAAGAAATTATTTTCGTGATTCGAATTCGTAACTTGTTACTATAATAATGCACATTTGTTAGCTTCGTTGAATATGAGTGGTTGCTTGTTGTACTATCCCTTCTTAAAATTGCCTGATATCGAGTTATATCTATATTTTTGTTTCCCAAAAGAATAATAGTTCTATAAAAAATCATAGTTACAAACTATTATATGATAAAGCAAACACATGCAAGAGGGAATTATTTAGACGTTAAGAAGAACATTCTGTCAAAGCTTCGGGGTGATTATTTAAATTAGTATAATCCTTTCGGATGTCATAGAATCATTTCTGAAAAGAGTAAGTTTATAAAGAAGATTCCTATACAAAAGAAAGCAATTATTCTATTTTTTTTTTAAGAATTTTATCATTGTCTATACAAGAAAATAAATACAATTTAAATTTTGAAATATTATACAGTTATCATCAAAATCGCTAATCATAAACCTTGAGCTAACAATCTCCTCCTTTTTGATGATGACAAACAATAATATATATATTTTCAAAATTTAAGTACTAATAAAAGGTTTCAAAAGATACCTGTAAGTTTTACTCGCAGTTATAATTAGAAGGAGCTTGACTTTTAAAAGAAGGGGCCTATTATTTGTTTATCACAGATTTAAACTCCACAAGTTTAACAATATTAATAACAAATATATCATCAATAGCAATCAAAGCAATATTGAAAATATATCATCAAGGCAAAATATATCATTAATTCTCCTCCTTTGTCATTATCGAAAAAAAAAGAGAGAGGGAAAGAGTAACGAAGGCATCAAACAAATATCATAAGTATGAAAGAATAGTCCATGCAAGAATAGAGACATAGTTATCGAAGAGATTCAGAAATTTTTTCGAGCTAAATCTGCATGTAAAGAAACTGATTTTGCATGCTATTTATTCGTTCTCGCATTTGTTCTTGATTAGCTTAATTCAACTATTGTTGGAGATTTGCACTATTTTCATCACGAGGAGGGTAAGATTTCGTTGGTCTAGAGTAGGATCTAAACTTTCTGCTACTTTTTCTGATCTTTTGTTCATCCAGACATTGTTTTGCAATTTTATCCAAATTGGTCGGGAATGGAAGGATGAAACTTAAGTGGTGCGTACCAATTTAAATTATGAAAAGGTACTTTATAATGGGTGCAAATCTTGGTGAGCAGCATTCCATAAGGCAAAAAACTAGTGGTATTATTGTGATTCCCCTTATCCACCATGAATCTCAAGATCATTGTTGGAATATTCATTGTGTTCCCTTTTAGCAAATTGTACACTACGTAAGTGTCTAGAAAACTGCACCTTTCAATAAAGCTACTCCTTGGAAAGATTGAGGTAGCTAATAATGATGCGAGGCATAGAGACAGTAAATCTAATTGTCTACTCCAAGGTCTCCCATCTTGCGTGTTTTTAGCATGAAGGCATATGAAATTAACAACTTCTATCAAATCCTGATCATCGACATCTCACTTATAACGGGAAAAATCAATTCTCTCTATAGTAGTTATATCTAGTATATCTCCTAAAATTTCTTCAGAAATTAAAATTTCACATTCATACACCTATGAGACAATGGCTAGCTTTCCATTAATTAATTTCTTCTTTTCTCATGTATGTGTAGAATGTCTTAACCAGCTCATCACATACGGTTTCATCTAATTTCAAAAAATTTTCCCAACCAATGGTAACAAATTAAGGAAAGATAGGTATACATATGTCATCAAACATCATGAGAAGCAAGATCTGCCTAACAACGACCTTTCTTTTCTTATACTGCATTTTATAGTGGACTTCACCTTCCTTTGATTGAAACATTTTTTGTGGTGATGATGTCTTTCCTTTTTGTGTGGCTATCTTTATCTTCTTTCCCCTTTTTCCTTTAGGAATCATCTCTTCATGAAATAGCTCATTCTTACCAATGAGATCCTTAATAGTATCTTCAGTCACATGCGCTTTGCCTTTCTTTATTTCTTCCTTTTTTTTCTAGATTCTTCTTCCTCTCTCTTTTCAGCATCAGGGTTTTCTTTTTGTTCAGAAAATTTCTCAACTTGCTTTGCAAAACTTCCTCTGGTTTATGGACGTCTTATTACTTGAGCTGATTCTTTGTCTGAATCAGTATCATTGATGATCTAGTATACTCCAAACACTTCCATATCTTTAAAACCAGGTCGAGGAGTAGTAGATCCAAGCGCGGAAGAGATAGAGACAAGTTCAATAGGAGCGGAATCAAAAACATGAGCTTCACCAAGGGTAGTAGTGGAAGTTGGAGTTTTCTTATGTCCCTTTGATTTTGTTCTGGCCATTGTAAGTAAGGAGTTTTTTTGGAGGAAAGAACGGAGAGAAGTTAGAAAGCTAACGTACAGAGAGGAAGAGAAATGTACTTTTGAAAAAGAACACGGTGAGTAGAAGAGAGAAGTCTATTCTTAGTATATTAAACAATTCTTGGATGTTGATTTTGCGTGAGGAAGGACAGTCGTACGCGCTAAAAAAGGAAGTGTATCATCTGCATATCTTCTGTCAGTCCCGTAGAATAGCTTGTCAGAACTGCACGCATATTGAATGATTTCTTTTTTAGGACAAGTGTATACTACTCAGTTAAATCGAGAGGAGCCTTCCAAAGTGGAAGGAGCTTACTACAAGGAGTTCTCAAAATTGAGAGAAGCCATTTAAAATAGAAGGATCCTGCTAATGTATACAGAGAGAAGTAGCATAGAAATTTCATACAAATATAATATTAGATAGTCTACACATACCAAGATATTTTCTTAACACGCAAAATCTATCTTTAGAGAGTAACTTAGTGAAAATATCAACTACTTACTTCATAGAAATCATGTTTTAAAAGGAACCATTGATCTTTTGCATGTTAAGTTCTCAAAATTGAGAGAAGCCATTTAAAATAGAAGGATCCTGTTAATGTATACAGAGAGAAGTAGCATAGAAATTTCATACAAATATAATATTAGATTGTCTACACATACCAAGATCTTTTCTTAACACGCAAAATCTATCTTCAGAGAGTAACTTAGTGAAGAAGATGATGCTTGATTTCTATATGCAGTCTTGGAATGATGCATAGGATTTTTTGAAATATTTGTTGTACTAGTATTATCACATAATATAGGAGTACGATTAAAGTTCAGAGAAAAATCCTGCAATTGATGCTTCATCCATAAAATTTAAGCATAATAGCTCGCAACTGCTATATATTTCGCTTCGGTTGTTGAAAGCGATATGCAATTTTGTTTCTTGTACGACCAAAAAACTAGACATCCTTTAAGAAATTGACAGTGACCACTTATTCTTTTTTAATTGAATTTATCGCCTACATAATCTGTATCACAATAACCAATTATATTAAAAGAATCAGTTTTTAGATACCATAGTCTGAAGTCCACAGTTCCATGAAGATATCGAAAGATCCTTTTGATTGCTTAAAGGTAGCTTTCTTTTTGTTTGATTGAAAATGTGCGCAAAGGCACACACTAAACATAATATCTAGTTTTGAGCTTGTAAGATATAATAGTGACCGAATCATTCCTCTGTACTTTGTCTCATTCGTAGCTTTGCATTTTTCATCCTTTTCAAGTTTTGTTCCAGTATACATAGGAGTACCCATAAGTTTGGCATTCTCAAAATGGTACTTCTTGATGAGTTCCTTTGTGTATTTGTCTTGGCTAATGAAGATTCCTTTTTTTTACCTGATTTGTAATTAGAGAAAGAAGGATAGTTCTCCCATCATGCTCATTTCAAACTCTCTCTACATCAATGTTGAGAATTCCTCATAAAAGGGCTAATCAGTAGGATCATATATTATGTCATCAACATATATTTGCACAATGAGTAAATCATTCTCCTTTTCTGAATAAATAAAGTTTTATCTACCTTTCCTCTTTTGAAATTATTATCAACCAAAAAATTACTTAACTTCTCATTTCATGCTCGAGGGGCCTGTTTTAGACCATACAGGGCTTTAGTCAACTTCATTACGTAGTCAGGACGATTTTTATCTTCAAAGACTGGGGGTTACTTAATAAATACTTCTTCGTTAATATATCCATTTAAGAAAGCACTTTGACATCCATTTGGAACAATTTGAAGTTTTTATAACATGCGAAGGCAAGAAAATTCTAATCAATTCCAGTCTAGCAACTGGCATATAAGTTTCATCAAAATCAATACCTTTATGTTGATTATAACCTTGAGCTATAAGTGATGGTGTATAAATCTAGCATATTTTAGTTCCTAATTCTATGCTTATTTGGTGATTTAATGTGCTTAAATGTGAGCTTTTACTTGTTTTTATATATTTTGGTTAGGCATTGCTAAATGTGATGAAAATGAAGCATTTGGAGCATATTTGAGAGGTTTTTGATCAAAGGAGTTGTTGCTGAAGTTTTTCTTGGACGTCTCACAACACTGCTGGACTTAGCCTTGGGCAAGGCTAATGGTAAGATAGACTGCTGCGGGCTGCGCTTAATTGGATGATTGGACCCACGAGTTTTAATGAGGTTTTGGTCTTAAATTACAGCCTAGGAAGAAGAATTAATTAGTCTTTATTGGGCACTTTTGTTATATTATTATTGGCCCTAATTTTAATTACTATATAAGCGTGTTTTAGGTCTTTTGGAAGGCATTCTTTGTTAGCCTCTTCCCCAAATACATTTTTAAGGTTTTATTTCAGATTTCTCCATAGCCATTAGAGGCTAAACTCTTCCTTTCAGCCATGGGTTAATTCGAAATAGATTTTCTTCATGTTTGTGAGATCTTAATGCTCTTTATCTTTGCTTTTTAATTTCTATTACATTCATGCTTTTACTGCAACTTATTGGGAAACATCGTCCTTAATGTATTCTTATTAGTTATTTGATCTGGCCAATTGATTAATTGATAGAATGCATATAGCTAATCAACTAGGTCAAATTCGTAATTGTTTAGCCGAATTGATGCAAGTGGCAATTGGTACAACTTGATTGCGTAAAAGCCTTTGGGTTATATTAAGTTATTGCATGATCTAGTTTAAATGAATTCTCGTAGTCTTTGTTGATTAGGGCAAGGTCTTTCTAGCGTTCATTGCGATTGACAAATTAAATCCTTCGGCGTACTTAGGGTTGTTTGTTAGTTAGGGGTTATTATTAGATCATATCTTAATAATCCATTAATACGGAAAGATTGGATGGAGGGACGTTCCCTTTGACTATAACTTGTCTGTAATATGAAATTATAAAGTTATCTTAGAATCAATGATCAAATGTAAGAATTTCTTACTAAGAATTATACCTTTGGCTGTGTTCGTTTTCTATCGATTTGATTTTAGTTTACTGCAGCATTTTTTTATTTTTGTTCAATTCAACTCCCCTCCTTTTCTATTCTAACACTTTAGAAATAAGCTTGACCAGTCTCTGTTGGATCGACTCATCACTAATTACAAATCTTTTAGAGTAGGTAATTTATTTTTGGTAGTTCCGACACCCATCAACAAGTTTAGCTTTGTTTTTTACCACTTTACCATTTTCGTCGAGTTTGTTTCAAAATACCCAACGAGTTCCAATGACTGACTTGTTTTGCAGACGAGGTAGTAACTTCCAAACTTTGTTTTCGGCAAACTGATTCAGTTCATCTTTCATAGATGAAACCCAACTTTCATCAGTAAGAGCCTCTTCAACGGTTTTGTGTTTCTAATTATGAGATTAGGGCAATAAAGTTGTTCATGAAGGAAGATCTGGTTATTAGACTTTCAGAAGGGTCTCCCAAAATGTATTAATGTGTATCTTAACCTCTCCATTCTCTTGGTGTTCTTCGTTGTATAGGCTCCTGCTGAGAGGAAGGAGCTACTCCCAGAAGGACCTTCTTGATCTTATGATTCCAAGGTTATTGTAGGTGTAGTCGATGTATTGTTAGGAACCAAGGAATGCTCTTCATCATCTGAATTAGCTGTCGTTGTTGAGGGTGGTGCTTCATCAAATACTACGTGTATTGATTCTTCTATCTTCTTTTTTCTTTTGTTGCAAACTCTAAATCCTTTACTGGCGGTACTTTAGCCTAGAAAGATAGCTCCATCTGATCTCGCATCGAACTTTATAAAGTTGTCTTTCCCATGTAGTGATAAGGGGTCTTTTTCAGAATAAGTCTTATCAGGCACCTGTTGAGTATGTAATATATAGTGGATACCACTTCTGTATAGTAACCATGGGGTAGGCTACTTTCACAGAATATTATCCTAGCCATATCAGCTAAGATCCTGTTCTTTCTCTCAATGACAACATTATGCTAAGAAGTCCTTGGGCATGAAAAGTTGTGAGTCATACTGTTATTACTATAGAAATCTTCAAACTTTCTGTTATCAAATTCCTCTCTATGATCGCTCCGAATTGAAATAATGCAATATCCTTTTTCGATATGAATGTTTCTGCAAAACTTCTCAAAAACTTCAAAAGCATTATCTTTATTTGATAGAAAGTAAACCCATTTAAATCTGGAATAATCATTAACTAAAACAATACCGTAATGTTTACCACTAAAACTTTGAGCCCTAATAGACCAATAAATCCATATGCACAATTTCAAGTGGTTGTTTAGTAGACATAATATTTTTAGGAGGGAAGCTGCTTCTTATTTATTTTCCTTTCAAACAAACCTCACAAACCTGGTTGCTTTCAAACTTCAAGGTAGGTAGTCCTATTACTAACTCATTCTTATACAATTTTGATAGAATGTTCATGCTAACATGTCCAAATCTTTTGTGCCAAATAAACAAACCCGTTTCTAAAGAAACAAAACACTTAACACTTTATAAAGACATGTCTTCCAGTTGAGCACAGTATATGTTCTAATTTCTAAGATCAACGAATACAACATTATCATTATCATTATCAACTATTTCATAATGATACATAGAAAATGACTCTATAACCCTTATCATGTAACTGACTTACGCTTAATAAGTTTGTTTTTAACAATCAACATAAAGGACATTATCAATGAAGGTGGAGTCAGAATCACCAATTTTACCAATTCCGATGACTTTTGCTTTATTTTTGACAACGAAGATGACATTACGTCTGTCTTTTCTTTTAATATGTAATATTTCACCTATTATGTGTCTAGAACATCCACTGTCGACTATCCATTGATTTTCTTTTGTCTCCATTTTGAAGCATACTTGCAAAAAAATATTATCTCATTTTAGGTACCCAAATTTTTCTGGGTCCTTTCAGGTTGACCTTTTGATCTCCAAACATACATTTGAGATAATTTTTCTATTTTACGAAAGTTACAAAAATGACTAATGTGACCATGTTTGCCACACTAGAAACATAAAACAGATAAATGAGAATTACTATAATTTCTACCATTTATCAAGTTTTGGTTATTTTGACTATAGCTACTGCTGGATTTAACAAAAAAATTCTTATATGGCCTAATATTATTATTTTCATTGTAACCTATTCTAACTTTATCAAAAACGCATTTACTACTACCAAGTAGTGCATCAAGGTTGTTCCTACCATCAACGAACTTTGCAAGATCTTTTCTAGAGATAAGGTCTTCCCTACATATTTCTCTTTCTCAAGTTCTAGGATGACAACTTTTTCTTCTAATTATCTCATTTTATCATAATCATTCTCAAGAAAGTATTTTCCAACTTTGCTACTCTTTCGTCTAAAGCTTCCTTTTCAGTGACCTTTTGCTTATAATCAACTTCAAGAGACATATTTTTGGTCTCTAAACTCTCATTTACATATTCTAATGATTTAATCTTCCTCTTCAGAGATGCATCATTGTCTTTGGACTTCTCAACTTCTTTGAAATACTTTACTATCAACATTTTGTATTTATCATACAATTCATGATATGCATTTTTCAGTTCATCAACTTCAATATTAGATTATAATAATATATCTCATTGTCTCCCGATTCAGCCATGAAGCAAACATTGCTGACTTCTTCTGGCTCTTCTTCTTGAAAGTTTTCATAATCCTCATCTGACCAGGCTGCAGTCATCGCTTGCTTTCTGGATTTTCTGTTCTCTGACTTGTCCTTTTGAAGAAGAGGACATTCAGGTCTTGTGTGTTCAGGCTTCTTGTAGTGAAAGCATATGATTTGATTATTTTTTGTATTACTATTGCTGCTGCTGCCTTTTGATAGGAACCTATTTGTTCCCAGCTTTTTCGTTTTCTTCTCTTTTCTTCATCAGCTTCTTTTTATAAAAGCAGACACACTCTTTATCTCCGTCTATTTACAACTTAGAGTCACTTTCATCACCGTTTAATTCATCAGTTGCTTTTAGTGCTATTCCTTTTCTGTAGGAGGATCCTTTATCTCGTCTAAGCTTTCATGGATTATCAGATTTTCTCGTAGCCAGTCAAGTGAAATAGTATCTAGATCCTTTGTAATGTATAGAACTGTCACTTTAGGTCTCCATTCTTTTGATAGTAATCTTAGAATCTTCATTACAAACTTAATATTAGGATATATTTTTCCCAAGTTCCTTTAGATCGTGATAATGTTGTTGCATCGTTCGAAGAATGCATCTATAATTTCTCCCTATTTCATACCAATAGTTTCGTGTTGATGCACTAAAAGGCTTATTTTATGTTTCTTTACCTCATTCGTTCCTTTAAAGGTGACTTGTAGTTTATTCAACATTTCCTTTGCTGTAGAGTAGTAAAATATCTCCTCATATTCTTCTGGAGATAGTGCATAGATTAGATGATGTTTTACTTTAGCGTTTAGCTATGTATTTCTATTGTTAACGTCATACCATAGTTCTACATTTTCTGTAGCGGAAAGTGTAGCTCCAACTCTGATGGCTTGCTAGACTTCAATAACTATAGATTGGAGATAGATTGTCACTCTCTCTTTCCAGTACAAATAGTTGTTACCATTGAAGTAAGAAGGCTTTGAAATAAAATGTCCTTTAAGGCTTCTCAAATTATTTTCCATAATCTATCACTTGATGTAAAACACAATAAATGTGAAATCTTGCTTTAATACTAAATGATAAAACAAACACATGCAAAATGGAGGAGAATTGTGTGTAAAACATTTAAGATACTTTCAAATCAATAAGATCTTGCTTAAACAAAATAAATTTATAAATAGAAGGGTCCTATAAATTTTTCGAAAGGATCCTGTTATCGCTCAAATAAAAAGGAGTTAATTAATCAAAAGAAGCTTGCTAACGCTTAAAACGATAGTAGCCTTTTTAATCAATAGGAGCCTGCTAGCGCTCAAAAACAAAGGAGCATGTTTAATCGATAAGAGCCTGCTAACTTTTGCAAGAAACTCTTATGATATAAAAACTAAAGGAGCCTATTGAAAAGTTGAAGGCGCCTCTTGAAAACTTAAGATGCGGAAATTTAAAAGTAAGGAAGAGAGAGAAAATAACACAGTAAGTTTAATTGGTTCAACTTATAACGAAGTCTAAGTCAAGTTCCCAAGTATTCATCTTGAGTATTTCACTATAAAAACTAAGTAGTAATTTAACAAGCCTCTTCAAGCTCACAAGTGTATATTTTTTAAGGTTCTTTAACCTTCCACACTAATAATATTTTGCTAGCCTCTACAACCTCTCGACAAGAAATGTATGAAGAATTTAATAGTCTCTCTTAATAGAGCGATATCACTTTCTATAGCACAAAGAGTTTGATATAACTTTCAAGAATATTAATGCTCTAAGATATTTCGCAAGTCTTGTGTGTTGTTCGCGAATGCAGTGGCTCTTCTTTAAGTAGACAATTTCTTCAACTAGCCGTTGTTTAAACTTCGAAATCATGTATGATGAAATCTTTTATATTTAAACATTTAGAAGAATATTCTGTCAAGGCTTTCGGAGCTGATTATTCTAATTAGTATGATCCTTTCGGATGTTATGGAATCATTTATAAAAAAGTAAGTTTATTTTTTTAAAAAACGACAAAAACGTCATCATTTTTTACAAAAATACAGTCGGGCCATAAGCTGGACCTAGCCGAGCGCTTGACTCGGTCAGACTGATCACTTTTGATCCATGGCTCAGTCAACTCGGACCAAAATCAGGCCGAGTGAGCCAAATCTTCACAAAAAAGAAAGCAGTTATTTCATTATTTTATTTCCTTTTAAGAATTATATTGTTATCTATATAAGGAAATAAATCCAATTTGAATTTTGAAATATTATACAGTTATTATCAAAATCATTAATTGTAAATTTTTAATTGGCCCAAACATATATCAAAAATTTTGATATTACATGCATCTTTATTGTACTAACTGATTGGCGATTGGCACCAACCTATTAGGTCACAATTGAAAGCATTTAAGGCTTGAGAATTCTGAACAAGACAGCCATGTGCATGTGCGTCTGCAATGATATACAACGATTTGGTCTCCACTTATTTCAATTCGTTATTTTGTTGCAGGTTTCCAAATTATATCTTGAATATAGACTTATATCAATTTCTGTTGAATGGGGAAGGAAGTGATGATACCTATATATATATGAACTGAGCCATGTAACAACTAAATTAATGTATAAACAGAATCGACTTTACATTTTCAAGAAAAAAAGATTAAGGGAATTAGCTGCTTTAATAGTTTGACAGAGATCCAAATGAGCTAAATGCGGCCATGATAAGGACATGGAACAAGTTAGCCATGATTTCTCAGCCATTCATACATGCATTCATCTAAATTTTGAGCGCTGCTAAGTGTTGTGCGAGCTCTTTAAGCACCTGCAAGAGAAGGGAATCCTTACAACGACAGGAGTTGACCAACATAACCATAAAGAAGTTCTCAACTCACCCTCTTGGTGTCCTCAAGAGCTGTTTCCAATGCTTGAACTTTCTACATCACAATCAGACATACCATCATATATGATATAAACTTAGAATCTAAACATGATCAAATATGACCTACCTTGTTGGTATCTTCAAGTGCAGCTTTCAATGCCTGAATCTTCTGTCTTTCCAGCTTGCCACCAGTTCTGTCACGGACACCTCCATTTTGGCCATTAAGCTGCATTGCCCATCACGGGAATTCGTTAAACAAAGGCTGCAACATGTATTGGCCGAAACGACGGCGACGGAGAAATTGCTAATCACTGTAGCTGTATTTCAAGAAAGGTCATTAAGGTCTGTGCTGCTTACCTGCGCCTCGTCAGAAATTTCTCCATTGTCGAACACATCTTCTGCTGCAGAAGCTGCCTGCAATCAAGATACGAAATGTTTTTATGAAGTTTGTTCATGATATACAAAAAATGAGAAGCTAACTGAAGTGAAAATGTCAAAGAAATCCTCGAGTTCATCGAAGAAGATAACCTCAATAATTTCTACAATTTCTGGGTCGTTCCAAGGACCTTTGTCGCTAAAAATACAACCTCCATAGTCAGAGCAAGTGCAATTCCCACCCAGAAAAGTTGGCAAATTACTGTACCGTTATAGCATTAATGAGTGCTATACATATAAGGGCTATATTGTGGCATTTCATTAGTCATTACAGAACGCACAAATATTTATAATAACCTGCCACCTTGGATCAATAATTTCAAGGAGGTTGCTAACGTAGTTGTTCCCCAGCACCTGAAACAGAACTTTAACGTTTAACCAAAGCAACGATGCTGTGATTAATAAAATGTGAAAGTCACCTGAATCTTTGCTAATGTACGTGCATCAAGAAAGGCCCTGAGTGCTTTCCATAGCATCCTGAACCCGGATCCAGCATTAACTATAAAGAGCTTATGTAGAGTCTGTTGAATTTCAATTACATACTGTCAGCATAATCGAAAGAACTAAAGTGCTTATCCTTAACATGACTATCCTTTTAAAGTTTGAGATAAATAAATAGTGAAAGAAGTGCAGTGGGTTTTGTCTCCAGTGTTTTCTCATTCTTGATCTACATCGAGACAACATGAATAAAAAGTTTTGTCTGCAAATGGCGCTCAATCATATTCTACCAACTGGTTACCACGTCAGTTAATGCTTTTCTTTAAAAACAATATTAACTTTTTTCGTACTGAAGCCCTGTCATACAAGTTATTCCGAATTCAAGTACTGTAGTTGGATTGGAAGACCTGCATCCATGAAAAAATGGCTTTCACTACCTCTGGATAGTAATTGCTGTCTATCTTCTGAATTTCCATGAAGAGATATCTTGCAGGTTTTGAGAAATTTGACATACCCTAGTCAAAGTCAAGATCACAACGATCAGGACCTAAATTTACAAAACCTCCGATTATATTTAACTCAAAGAAGTTCGCTAAACAGGTTTGAACTCAGTTAGCTTCAGCTTGCAATATCAGGCTCTCACCACTCCCTTAACGTCCAAAATGCTTGTTATGGAAGCTATATGCCTCTTAGCTGCAATTGAACATGCAGGAAATCTCAATTTCAATGTCTTCTCTTTTTCTGAAACATGGTACCTAACATATCTTTCAATGGTAGTTGATTGGAGCAGCGCATCAAGATCGAGCATTCCAATCCTTTCTATATATATCGGCCTTCCATGTCTATCGAGTCCATGATATCCATGAGGATAGCATTTTTTGACCTCTGCAAACTCCTCAAACTTGAATTCCTGCTCATATATTTAAAAAGAAAAAACAGAAAGATAAACTTCAGACCATTCCTCTTCTTAGGTCATGCATTCGCAAGCAATAGATTGGAGAAACCTGTGGAATTGCGTCGACCCTGTAATCCTCACGCCACTTAAGATAGTTTACAAACATTTCCTTAGCTTTTGGCAGATCGAAGTCCCTCATTCGCAGGAATCTGGCATTAATTATAAAACATTATGTATGAGTTATAAGTAGTAAATTACTGTTGCCGTTGAACTTACCTTAGAAGGGTATGATAGTCGGTGTTCTTCCCAGGTAAGATACCCTCAACAAAGAGAAATTCACGGAAACAATCTATGAGTTGTTCATCTTTTGGATCATGAGCTCCTTCCAGGACTATCTGCATACTTTTGCTCCTTCCAAGTTTCTTTAAGGAGTCCCGAATCATTAACGGTGCATACGCCAGCATTGATTTGACGCCTGAAGTAGAAGAAGATGAGGAAGTTTTGGTCTGTTGTGGAGGAGGGAGAAGCCAATGTGACTCAATTGGCGGGTGTATAATTTTAGTTGGTTTTCCTTTGGTGAACTTGAAATCCTTAGAGATGGAAGAATCTTCAACTTCTGCACCACTACCTCTTGATATCACTATTTCCCTACAGCTTTCCTTTGGCTTAGACATGAGGATTCAGCTCCACACAACTCAACACGTACATGCAATGATCCAAATCAAAAGTATAGGAACAGCGTTTGTCTCCTGTTATCACGTGCTATGTAAATATAGTTTATGGTAACACTTGAAGGAAAATGTAGGGTTGGGTTGATAGCCAGAAAACTTGAAGAGTGGCCTAACAAGAATATATATATGGGGGAAAAAGAGTTGCTCAGAGAAGGCGTCAAGGTGCAATTCCTTGCCGAGTCATTTCTAATATTTTATAAGCTTCGGGCAAGAATGACTCTTATTTTACATTTTTTATTCTTTACCATAATTAAAAATGAACTTTTATAAAAAAAACAAAATAAGATAAAAATAAGTCTTACTTTATCTCATTTTATTTTTTATAAAAATTAAAATAACTCTATTTTATTCTTTACGTGAGTGGATCTTATCCTACGCAATTGACTGCTTGACCTTGCGCAGGTCGGGGTGATACCTTGTCATTCATTGTTGGTTTCCAAGTTTAAACCTTTGCCTTGGAATTGATTGGCAGCCAAGGAACCTCCCAAAAAAAACAAAATGCAGTGCACATGCCTCCGCAAGTATAGAGAGGGGGTTTAACATTATTGTGCTTGGGCCTGAGATAGCAATAACTTTGCATCTATCATTTTCAATTTTTTGCTACTATAGAGGATAAGCAATATTTATACATATTTTGATGTGCTATAGAAAAGTCACATGTTTGTTTTTATTTTTATTTTTGATTTTTTTCAAATTTAGAAAAAAAATTGTTTGGTTGAAAATTTTAATTTTAGTTTTTTATTTATGTTTTCTTAGTTTTTAAAAAATTATAAAAATTATACAAAGTAGTTTTTGTTTTCCATTTCTTTTTTTCACAATCTGATTTACTATCAACTAAATATATATTATTTAATTATGTAATATATTAATTATTAATAATAAATATAAATAATGTAATAATATTATATATTTATCTAAAAATTATTTATTAATATTAATTATGAATAATTTAATTTTCCTTAATAAATTTATTTAATTTTGGTAATCAAATTAAATTAAATTAAATTAATAATTATATATAAATATAGCTAAATTTAAATATCTTCAAAATATATAAATTTCAAATAAAATTTTATTTACTAATTAAAATACATTTAAAATCAGTATTAATTTATAAATAAAATGTTAAATTTTAAATTATTTATTTTATAAAATATAATAATTTTTATTAATAATTTATTAATAAATATTATATAAGAAATTAAAATAAATTTATTTAATTAAAAATAATTTATCTTTATAATTTATCGAATATGTAATTATTATTAGGTAATAAAAACATGGTTATATTAACGTCAACAATCAAATAAAATTTTGTTTTTTATTTAAAAGAAATATAAAAATTAAAAGCAGAAATTTAAAAAATAAAAAATAAAAACTACTACAAAAAAATCATGAAGTAGAATCAAACAACTCTATAAGTAGGACCAACGAGAAAAAAGAAAAAAGAAACTTGCCTTCCCATAATTTTCACTTAAGGGGCCAGTTGGCGTAGCTTAAAAGTGTGCCCAGGCCGTACCATTGTTATCGGCATCTTCCTTATTGGATTCAAAGTGTCACAAAAGGCTCAGAGAATTCGATGATGTGTTGTGTTTAGCCCAACCCAGATGCTCAAATTTTGTACATTCATAGAGCTTAATTCCAAGTTTGGACTCAAACATCCTCTTGTTACACAGATAATGAGGTTAATCCATAACCAGTCACCACAATCCTCGATTGAAAACAACCAGCACATGATGTTTCCTTCTTCAATCAAACACGGGATAAGCATGCTTGTATTTTCAAATTTCCATAAAAATTCTTGCCAATATCTTCCTTTCCATCTCTGTATATAGGATCTTTCGAAATACTTACCCCCTTTCTTGAGTTAGGGAGGATGAATGAACATCGATTGTTGAATCCCATGATAATTGCGATTGCATCACGCTAAAGATCTAGGATTATACGAAGATGATAAATATAAATAGCAAAAAAAGATTCATATGAGTGTATTGCAAGCAAGCAAAAGAATCACTACATCAATTCCAAGATTTTGATAGTCTCCTTTTTTTTTAAAAAAGTGTTGGTTGTCTTGCGAGCGTACAGTTCCAGAGGATTTGGCTGATACAGGCTACTTGGTCATGTGTGAGTTGTATCGTGTCAAGGATGCAGCCAAGTTTTGGTATTTATGCACTTTACTGCCAATGAGTACTGATCTGAAATTATCTGGCATAAAAGCTGAACATAAAGGGCGAGCTACTCATATAATACAATCTGAAAGATTCAACGAATCCCTAGCTGCTAAGAAGAAACAAGTGAGCTGTAGGCTCCTTCAAAATGATTCACTGAAACGAGCAGAAATAATTATCAGCAAGAGGGTACGACTCCGACCTTCGTTTTATGGCCCATCTCATTGTCTATATGTGGCCGAAAGCAGAAACGTCGAAGTGCTTTGTCCCTTTTCTTCGATGGGGGTGGTGGAGGCCGCAGAGATTGGTTGAGTCTTGGAGTAAGTAACCCACCAATTCTAAGATCAAATCATCAGCGGATGTATAGCCGCCAACTAAATTTAAAACAACTCACGTCATGGGCCTCATGGCCCGAGAAAGATGACAAAGTGACTCAGGCTGTTCTAGGTCCTTGCATTTAGGCACCGTCCATCCACTCACAAAAAAGTGGGGAAGCCATGATAAAAACATGGAGCATTGAGAATCAAAATATTTGTCAACCTTTTTCTGGGAAAAAAACAGGACATAATGCCAAGGAACTACGGCTTCATTGGTCCGTATTCATGCCGTCGCTGTTTCCACTTTCCACATAAGATAAATATAATAATCTTTTATTTATTT
>JANZXR010000171.1:35304115-35327112 GCA_027575705.1 Erythroxylum echinodendron
ACAAATACACTTAAAATAAATATTGATACAATTATAAAATAATCAATGAATTACATATTTCTAATCATATTATACTGTAGGGGTATTTTTGTCATTGATACTATGTTTTTGTTCTGTCCATTGTAACCAAACACATTTTGTCCTCCAGACGAAGACAATTTTTTCTGTTCTGTTCTTTATAACCAAACAGTTTATTGTCTCCAATTTTTGTTATGTTCTGTCTCTAAATTTTTGTTCCGTTCTATCTCTACATCTTAAAGACAGCAATCAAACAGACAGAAAAAGTGAGGGTGTGAGGTGAGGACGGGACGAGAACAAAAATATCCCCACTTTAAAAATCAGAAATCGAAGACGAAGAATAGATGTTCCAAGGGCGGACGAGGTGGGGAAGGTACTCTCCGCCCTTGCCCCACTCCGTGCCATCCCTAGTTGCGCCTCGGATTAGAAGTCAACTTAAAGAAAATGTGAGTTAACACATGAGATGTAAGCAGGAGCGAACACGTATAATCGAAGGAACCCAGAAGATGAGAAACGTGGATGCACAAATATCTAGGCTAGGAGCCGCACGTATGGGCCAACAACTATGCCAGCTGTGTCCAGACAGATTCCTACGTCACACATTCAGGCAAAAACCTTTTATGATTGTTTTTCTGTTTGATCGGCAACAACACGAAAGTAATCGTACCCATTCTTTTCTGGCGGCGTGCTCTGTTCCATATTGCCACGTTTAATCATGGACCCCACTTCTAGCTTTGCTCTTAGTTGTTAATGAATAGTCTCCTAGTCAAAGCTCAAAGGATTGTCCCCCTAGGTTTCCCCATCCCGCTTCGTGATTAATCCCATACTTAAGAAAATATATATTAAATATGTTTATTAAATCATTTTTAAGAACGCTACAATCTGATGTAATGGCCAATTAATCAGTTTCCTCAAATAATTGTATCTTCTTGTACTTGGATGTAACACACTGCTAAAGTAAATGTTCATTTCTCCCCATCACAGACATCAACAAGAGGTAGGCACGAAAAGATTCGTGAACAACTGTCATCAACTTTTCACCCTATGTAATTGAGCCACCTTCACAGGAACCAACTGGAAATGAGCCAACTTGTTTAGCAGTGCCTTCACAATCTCATACAAATAGCAATAGCTAGTAATTACTAATTACGCTAGAGGAGGCAGTATACGTCACTCAAGCCTGGACACAAAGATGTAAAATTCACATAAAGAACAAGAATTCTCAGAGACATCGATTTGTCACTGGTACAAAAGATAGCTACAGTTGCCTGGAGGGGAAGCTCTGTAACTTTATCCATTTTTTGCCCGAGGGTTCACGCTACAAGCTTTTTAAGGATCCCGATCCTGAACCAAACAGTGATTTTCATTGAATTGAGATGAGGGCAACTTTTACCCGTGGGTCGCCTTGGACCTATTAAATTACAAAGATCTTTTGTAACAGATTAGATCATTTGAGTGTAGATAAGAAGCACAAGAATGGTCCAAATCGGAGGCCCGGATCTTTATTGTCAAATTTAAGACCAGCCGGTCTAGCCGCAGTACTGAGATGTTCCCGAATGGGAAATATCGTTTGTCCTTTCCCCTAAGTATCTAATAAGGACGAATTTCATTCTTGGATTTCAAAGGTATTGGATTTCAAAGGTAAAATCGCTCGCTCAAGGCAACCTCACCACTCTGGCTCAAATCTCAATCAATTTTTCATAAAAAAAGGCCCCATATTTAGTACAATGACATCGCCTTTATCGACATCAAGACTTGAACGTGTGACTTTGCACTTAATAATTTCTCTAAAACCTAATTGAGCTAGTGGGGCCAATTTCATTCTTGTTTGCAGTAACGATCTGTCTATTGAATTTGAATTCTCAAGTTGCATAGATGCGAACATTATTCTTCTTCTTATTCAACCAAATTTACAAGGTCTTTCTTCAGCTCTAATTCGTACGTACAACCACCTTATATGAACACAAAGATATACAGACCAAATAACCTCTCAGCCCTTTTCTTTATTTATGTTCTTTTGTAAATTCATTTTTGGAGGCTAATTGATTTACCATGAATGTACAATTTTACATTTTAAAAGTACGCTGTACGTGTGACTTAATCACCCGCGCACTTTAGTTCTGGTTCAAGCTATCCCACAAAGATGCGCACTGCCTTCTGGCAAACCCCACCCTTCCCTTCTCCAAGTCATACACAACCTCAAACCCCTGCTGTTGGTAATTCCCCAGAGTAGCCCCAGGACCACCACTCAATTCCGTCTCATCTCCACCGTTCATCAGCATCAAGCAACCAACGTTCCTCTTCTTCCCCACCCCATCCCCACGGTCCAAAAACTCGTAAAAGTAATTTCTCCTTGGCAGCGCCACACTCGATCCGTTCCCCACAAAATGTAACGCCACACCGGGCACACTCACTACCTTGTCGTAGTAATAACACGGACCAAGCCCTGTCTTGTCCTCAATACCTCTAGCTCGCTCGAAGAATCGGCTAACTCTGTTGTCGAACTCAGTAACAACGGAGTTGTACAGCTTCGCTGGCAACATAGTGAAGGTAGTCCCAGAATCCACCACTACGCCACCGCTTCCGTCGCCGTGGACCCTTTTCAATAACTCCGGAGCCGGAATATTCTTCTTGCCAATAGAGATAGACTCCAATCCCACAGAGTAAAAATACGGGTGCTTTGGGTTATCTAACATTTCGGTGTACACAAAATCAGGTTTCACACTAGCATCAACACGTCTCTCTTTTTCACTATACCGGCCAAGAATGAGAGGACTCGGTCTACGAACTCGGTCAGAATCAAACGAGTGAGACACCAAACAGTACGAAAACTGGTTCCCCAACTGAGGAGAGAAAGAAGCGAGCTGTGCAGGCAAGGATAACACGCCACGACCGAACCCAGCTACCCCAACAGGCTCAGCGAGGGCAGAGTGAGCACAGCCAAAGGTGAAGTTATGGAGAACAAGTGTCGGAGCCGCCAATGGGAGTGTCACAGAGTCATGGTATAGCCTCGCTATGAGGCTTCCATCCCCATAAGCGTAATAAAACGGAGGGCAAGAAAATGATCGGCAATCGGACGTCTCTATGGACTCTAATGGGCAGTTGGCTATAGCGCAGAGGTCGGAAGTTGGCATTTTGGAGTGAGCAGCAGAGCATGCAGAAGACTTACAGGGGACAGTTTTGGCAGAGGAGGAGATTTTGGGTGTCGAAGAAGAATTCGTTTCAGTTGCTTTGTCTTCGCAGAGAATGCATTCAAAGGGCTGACAAGGAAACCACACAAGGTCGCTACCCGTGTCAAGATAAACAGAGATTGATTGAGGAGGGTGGGAATTGAGAATGAAGGATAAAGTATAGTCGCTGCCGGGAGACAGAGGCAGAGAGACCTGCCCTTGTCGGGATTGTTGGCGGTACTGGTGACGGAAGCGAGTAGCGGAGCGGTCGGAGGTGGTTTTGAGGAGGTGGTGGGTGGAGCTGAACCGGGTTTTGGATAAAGAGTGTATTAGAGGCATGAAAAGAGTCTTAGAGAATGAAACAGAGAGGTATGAAAAACAGAGCAAGAAACAGAGCAAGGAACTATGGGAGGTAGCCATGAGCAAAATAGAGCTTTCACCAAGAGAGAGAGAATTTATAATTAGGCTTTGAAAAAAGGAGTGAGAGATGGGTTGTATATAAGGGAGCCAAGCAGTGGCGGAGGAGGGTAGAGAGTAGGAAGGTACTGGTCATTGAGATTTAACGTGTCAGAAGTACTGAATAGTATATAAAATGGGGAGATTACGGCGAAGGGTACACTTTCCCAGTATGAAGCAAAGTGGCTGTAACATACTCCGGGATTTGCCACACTTAGGATAAGCATTAAGAGTCACTATATTTGAATGATTAGTAGGTTGTTTAATGAAATACAGAGAAGAGGTTGGTGAAATGTGTTGTTTAGGGTGATTAAGAATAATAAATCAAGAAGCAACTCAAAGTCAAAAGTGAAAGTGAAGTCAATCTACGGCATTCTACGCCGGGTCCAGCAGTCAAAAGGTGGAGAAACATTAGCTGTTGTATTGAGTTGATCAAATGGGTTTTAATGTGACAAGAAGTGGCTAATCACCTCTAGCATTTAACTTAGGCAGACAGATTTTAGTTAATCATGCCTGACAGCTTCATCTGCTTCTCCAAGTAACTCGTCCTTTTTTTCAATCTTTAGTTGAATGTCCATTGAACATATCTGCAGATGGTTTCTGAATTCTGACGGATGGTTTTGTTCTCGTAAAATAGCACAATAAGCAATACTCGCATGTCAAGGTTAACTTTTAATTTTTACAGAAAGATCAGAACTGTATTACTATTACATGATAAAAGAATTCTCTTATTTTATAAAGGATGGACAGTGGTTAAGAATCTAATTAAACCTCATGTAACCAAGTCTCGAAGGCCTGTCCACGGTAACAGGAAACATTCTGTGATGGTAGCATAATAATAAGAGAGCAAAAGAATGCTAATGAATTACAACGCAAGTTATCTAACTTCAGAAAATGGTTTGTCTAATTTCAAAGCATTGCCTGTCTGACTTCAAGAGATGAGCAGGTAATCAGTATTATATTAATTGCCTCTTTCTCCTACAGTCATTTAATGTTAATATTTTAACAAAAAAGAAAAGTCTATTAATAATAAGTTTATTGCATGCCAGTTAACTTCCAACTACTTAGCACTAATTGTTGTATTAATAATTGCACTAGGCGAGAAAAGGGTGCTTCAAATAAATAAAAAATGAGTGGCATATGTTAAGAAATGAGAAAGTCTCGTATTCTGAACTTTTTAAAAAAATAAATATATCATTAAAAATTATTATAAATACTCTCACACTTTATTATAAAACCTTTACCAACTTTTGAGAGATAATAAGCTCCTTTTGAAGTTTCCTTATTCTCTATCAAACTATACTTCCAACTTAGGAGGCTAGACACTTTTCAGTTTATCCCTTTTTTTAGTTTTAAAGTTTATAAGATTTCTAGTTAAATTTATATGATTGTTAAAGAAAAGGTAACATAAAATCATAGTAATTTATGTTGCGGCAATAATAAATTTTGGAGGTGAGGCTAAAAAAGGGTAATAATATTTTTTGTTGTTGAAAGACAACGAATACAGTACATGAGGTATGTATATATACAAATACCTCTTAACATAGTTCTACAACTTATTTTGTTTGTACGTACAACTCAGAATTTGACAAATATTTTATTCTTATGTTACACTTTCGTTATATCAATTGTTGCTTCTAGAATATTAATTATTTAGGCTTTTGTTTCTCATGCTCTCATTCCTTTTTTTTTGTTTTTATCAGGTCCACGTTTCTAATATCTTCAACAGTGTCTCTCGAAGTCAAAGCTTCTAGTGAGCAGAGTTTGAGTTTGAAGTCTATCATCGTGTCTTGATACTGCCATAGATTTAGTAAGAATATTCGCGATTTGGTCAGAGGAAGTCAGGTATTTGATTTCAACGGAGCCATCGGCGACCTTGTCTCTCAGGAACTGTACATCGACTTCTATGTGCTTGGTGTGCACATGAAAGACGGGGTTTTGAGCTAGGGCTCGGGCCCTATTGTTGTCACACCACAAAATTGGACAATGTGATGAAGGCATCCTGATTTCGCGAAGGAAGGAGGTTAGCCAATTGAGTTCTGATGTCAATTATGAAAGCGCCCTATATTCAGCTTCTGTGCTGGATCTCGCCACAACCTGTTGCTTTTTGGAGCTCTAATACAGCAAATTGCCCCCTAGGAAAACATACCCACTGGATGTGGATTTCCAATCATCGACGGAGCTTGCCCAATCAAAGTCACTTTAAACGTTGATCTGAAGAGGCATGGAGGAAGGGCGGAACATCAAACCTTTAGCAGTATTACCACGTGAGTACTGAAGAACTCATTTGAAAGCAGTCCAGTGAGTTGTGAGAGGAGTAGCCTGAAATTGACTTAATTTATTGACATCATAGCATATGTCAGGTCTCATATGATAGAGATATTGGAGGCCACCAAGTAAGCTACGATACAGAGAAGGGTTATTGAATGGATCACCATCAAATCGAGAAAGCTTGTTGAAAGAAGAGATAGGTGTAGAGCAGGGCTTGGAGGTGCACATGTTGGCCTTAGTAAGTAGATCCTCAGCATATGTCTTTTGAGATAAGTTAAGCCGTTGAATGTTCTGTGCACTTCAAAGCCTACGAAATAGTATAATAAAGCCAAGGATTTGAGTGAAAATTGGTTGCTGAGTTTCTGTATGACAGATTGTATAACTTTAGAATTATTACCTGTGACAAGTATACCATCTACATAGACAAATAATAAAATAGTGATGTGTTTATGATTAAGGTAAAACAAGGAAGTGTCACATTTGGATGTCTTGAAGCCCCAACTATTAAAGGCTAACTTTAAAGTGCGAAACAAGGATCGAGGAGCTTGTTTCAGTCCATAGGGAGCCTTAGCAAGCTTACAAACATAGGATGGGTACTGAGTGCTTTCAAATCCTTGTGGTTGTGTGATGAAAACCTTCTCTTGAAGTGCCCCATTTAAGAAAGCATTATTGACATCAACTTGTTGGATGTCCCATCCAAATGAAACAGCAATATAGAGAATGACTTTGATAGTGGAAGATTTCACAACAGGGCTGTAAGTCTCATTGAAATCCACAACTGGATTTTGATTGAAGCCCTTAGCCACCAACCGTACCTTGTGTTTAGCAATAGAACCTTCAGAGTTATATTTAACTCGAAACACCCATTTAGTGCCTAGGACATTCATGTGAGGTTCTTGAGGAACAAGAGTCTAGGGTTGATTTCTGTGCAATGCATGTATTTCATCTTCCATGGATTTTCTCCATATGGGATCCTCTAATACTTGGTTAACAAAGTTTGGTTCAATGTTAGATGGAGTAATGAGACTTGTGGTGTATGTTTTTTGGTTTGTGAATACTGCTTTTGACGTGGGTTTGCATGGGATGGGTGTTGGTGAGTTGTGGATTGTCACTGTGTGCAAGTTGTGGGTTGTCACTGTGTGAGTGTAATGGAGATAAGGAAGAGACTATAGGAGAAGCTGAACTTACCTGATGAGAATGAGTATCTGAACCAGGATGTAGGAACTGCTGCTGATGCATAGGAGTAGGAGGTATAACCTGCATTGTGGGAAAAACATGGGTAAGAGTAGAAATTGGCAAACTAGATGGCGTTTTGGGCACTGATTGGGGTTTAGTTGGGAATAGGGTAGAGTAGGGAAATTCTATTTCATTGAAAGTAACATGGCGTGAGATGTAAACATAACCATTGGCATTCATACATTTATAGCCTTTATGTAAATTACTATACCCAATGAAGATACATTTCGCAGTGTGGAAATTAAATTTGTGGGAATTGTAGTATCTTAAGTATGGAAAACAACTACATCCAAAGGGTTTTAGATGAGTATAGGTGGATGGGATGTTGTATAATTTGGTAAATGGGGACATGTTGTTGAGTATGGGGCTGGGTAGGATGTTAATGAGATAAGTAGCAATAGAAAATGCGTTGAGCCAAAATGATAAAGGCATTTTGGCATGAGAAAGTAAAGTTAGGCCCATTTCTATAATATGACGATGCTTTCTTTCAGGAACACCATTCTGTTGGTGAGTATAAGGACATGAAAAATGTGCTGAAATGCCTTGTTGAGCAAAAAAAGGCAAAAATGCTTTATACTCTTCATCATTATCAGTCTGAATGGCTTTGATAGGGTACTTTAATTGTTTTTTTGCTTATGTTTTAAAGGTTATAAATGCAAATAATGCTTTGAATTTTTGTTTTAGTGGGTAAAACCAAGTGAAACGTGAGAAAGCATTAATGAATATGAAATAATAGCGATGCCCTGCTATAGACAAATAGGGAGATAGACCCCAAATGTCAGAGTATATAAGTTCTAGTGGCTGTTGTGCAGAAATAACATTATATTGAAATGGTAATTGATGATGTTTGCCAAGTTGATATGAATCACATAACTCAACATAATTAAATTTTATGTTCATAGTTTTAGCAACTAAAGATAAAACATGAAAAGATGGATGCCTGAGACGAGTGTGCTAGTTTGTAGTGGTGACAACAGTATAGACAGAGTGTTTAGTTATTTGTGTAGTTGATGAAGATTATGGTGTGGTGGATTTAAGACTGTAGAGGCCATTCTCCATGACTCCCCATACTAGCACCATCCCTGAATCCTTGTCCTTAAATGCATAACCCTCATTAGAAAATTCAACAATAACATTATTTTCACGGGTTCGTTGAGAAATGCTAAGCAAATTTTTAGTAATAAATGGAACATGTAAAATATTTTTGAGAGATAAGGGTGTATGGTTTTGAAAACGAAGCATAGAGGATCCAATAAGAACTATAGGTAGTGTGTTACCATTTCCAATAACTAATTGTTCCTTTCCTGTGTAGTCCGATCCAGTTGCAAGATGTTGATCATCTGGAGTAATGTGATTTGTGGCTCCACTGTCCACAAACCAAGTGGAGTCAGCTGAAGGTGCAGATGAAGAATAAGGGTGTTGAGAATGATGAGCATGTAAGACTGTGGAGGAGATGATTGTTGTACATTGTACTGATGAGTATGTGAAGGCATGTAAGAAGAAGAATACTACTGTGGTGACTTCCAGGGAGGCGAAGAAGAAGACTGAGTACCCTGCCAGTTGTGATCAAAACGCTTATTACACTATAATGCAGTTGTGATCAAAATGCTTATTACTACCTCCTCTACCATCACGACTACCACGATAGGAGGATCTGCCCCTATTGGTGAGAGGTCTAGTAGAGCCAGAAAATTGTGCATAATTAGCAGCAGGAGTAGGAACAGTGATCTGAGTTTTAGAATGGAGCTGTTCCAAGCTAGATTCTTGCATTATCAATGAAGATTGAGCATCTTGGAGTGTAGAAGCATAGTGAGTATGTGTTAATAAACCAACAACAGGATCATAACCCTGTCCCAAGCCGCTTAAGGCACTTAAGATTAATTCATTTTCAGAAACTGGATGCCCTGCAACTAAAAGAGCATCACCGATTGACTTAATGTTTTGAATATATTTTGAAACGTTGCTAGATCCATTTTTAATTGTAGATAATTGTTGTTTGAGTTGTAGGACTCTCCCCATGAAGGTTTGAGTGTAGAGTCTCTCCAGGAGCAACCATACTTCAAGTGAGGTTTTAGATTGATGAAAAAGGCTAAAAACATCTTCACCTATTATTGAGAGGAGCAAACAGAGTAGAAGTTGATCAGATCTGTGCCAGGATCGATAAGCAAGGTTAGGAGTAGCAGTGGCAGTCCCTGTGGCAAGAAGAAAGGTGCAGGAGGGGAGAAGGAAGGTGAGATATAATCTTCAAGTTCTAAAGCTCTCATGGAAGCTGTAACTTGTGCCTTCCAGTTGATATAATTGTTCTTATCTAGCTTGATTGAGAGAGTAAAATTAATTATTTTAGCTAAGGTAGAAAAATTCATTGTTTCTGCAAGTGAAAGATCAGTAGAAGAAGAAGGAGGTTAAGTGGTAAAGGTAGATTCAGCAGTAGCCATGGTGAAGTTATTCACGTAGCTTTGATACCATGAAAAAGGTTAATAATATTTTATTTTGTTGAAAAACAATGAATACAGTACATAAGGTATATATATATATATATATGACAAAATTATACAACTTATTTTGTTTGTATATACAACTCAGAATTTGACAGATATTTTATTCTTCTTTTAAACTTCCGTTATATCAATTCTTGTTTGTAGAATATTACCCATTTGGGCTTTTGTTTCTCATGGGCTCATTCCTTTTGTTTGTTTTTATCAAGTCCACGTTTCTAATATCTTCAACAAAGACTCATACACGTAAATATAGTGCTAGTGATTTTAAAGAGACGGGGGTCATATTTCTTTATCCCTTTTTACATAAAAATTAGGCATCCTCTCCTATTTGACAAGGCTTGCTTCTCTAGATATGATAAAATTAGTGTGTATTATGATAATTTTAAATGTGTGATGAGGTTTCCTTTGAATGATTTTGGCCACTAAATCTAGATTTGGCTCATAACAAATTCCACCCTATTCCTAATGCCCTATTTGCTCCTTCCAAATAACCGGTTACTTAAAAATATTGAATTGTCCTTAAATCTTTTTAAGTTCGTGTACCAAATCAGACTTTTAGGAAAACTCCTTAATTACTACAGTCTAAATGTCATACTTGGAATAAGTTTGAATAAAGCACCAAAGGAAATAATAAATGGAAGAATCATTTCTTATTCCTACCCTTAATGGTTGAAAACACTTATGGCTTTATGAAAACCTAGGAGAAAGTGAGCCTATACTTTAACAAGAGAAAAAAGATGCCCTTTTGAACTCATACGTATAGATTTTAATGGATTGTAAGAATCCCTTTCCTCTAAAGGATGAATTGATGGAGGAAGATCTCTAATTTAAGGTTGACATTATATATCGACAAGCTTGTAGGTTTCCCATTTGTAAATTAATGTTATTTAAATATGTTATACTAAATGAGGTTCTAATCCATAATTTTAATGATAAAAAAATTTACTAGATATTAATGAATTTATGTTTACTGATATTAGTAGCTATATTATAATGAAATTAAGTATTATATTTATAAAGAAGTTAAATAGAATGGAAAAAAGAGTAAAAGAGACAACTGAATGAATTAACCAATCAAAGGCTGAAGAAAATGAGCAAAATGGGATACATATGAAATTTAAAAGATTTTAAAAGGAATTTAAGCGAAGAATCACGAACGAAGAGTAATAAAGCATATCAAGATTTAAATAAAATCATTACAATTCTTCTTATAATCTTATATTAGCATTTCAATAAACTAGAGGCCTAATTATGGTGTCATCATTTCCATAAAAAGCATAATATATAACTCCTATTATTGTCAATAAAACATTTATTTTATTATGTAAAGAAAACCTCTTCATCTTCAAAAAAAAATTTGTAAACTTTTTAATAAGTTTTTAATTAAGTTTTTATAAAAGGGTGTGTTTTAATCTTAAAAAAGAGTTGGACTATTGTAAAATTAATATTGGATAACTTAGTATAAATAGGTATTGCTAAAAATTGTGAATAGGCTAAACTATTATTATCCAAACATTGCTCATTAATTGCAATTTGTATTAATTAAAGCATTATTCACAAACTAGTCAGAGAATTATGATTGGGTAGCTAATAGTGGTTTAAAAGGTTGTAAAGTTAAATTTTGTTCGAGTAGGGATTCAACTAGATAGTACTCCTTAGATTTCGTTCAAGTAGGGATTTAACTAGATAGTACTACGAATAGTGTGTTTTGGCTAGTCGAACATGCGTAAAAATTAATCGTTTTTAACAACTATTTAAGCTAATTTTGAAGTATAACTACTTTATAATTGAGTTACGAAAAGAACCTTTGGCATACTTGAGAGATACTAAGAGCATTGAGATGCTAGAAAGAGCATTTGAGTGTGGATATGTACATTTCATAATGTATATTAAACCTTAGTTTATTAATTTGATAAAAAGGGAAGGTTTAAGTTGTATATGGTTATGCTAGCTTAGTAATTAAGAAAGTTGCTAAGAATACAGATTATGGTGGATCTTTTTGAGCTTGAACAAAATTTATAAATGGGTACTCTTAAGCTTAGCAAATATATATATTACAAAGGTTTTTCTTCACCAGTTAAAGGAAGAATATAGTGAATTCCTATGTAGAGCATAAGGAGTGGACCTAGATGAAGGGTTGTTTGGCTAAACTACTATGAATTGACTTTATCCCCCTTTGTCTACTTTCTTCTACTATTATAATGTTTCTTATTAATTTTTCATAACTATTAATTAAAATAGACAATTCGTTCTTTATTTTACAAATAGGACATAAAATTAGTACATAATTTATTTCCCCCTTATATGCCATCTGAGATTAATAATAAAAATAGTTGAAGAGCCAACTAATATGTGTGTATTTTTATAAGGATGATATATGAAAAATTATCTTTTTGATCTATAATAAGGACGATATCATTAACAAAAGGAAGAGGTTATGTTGTAAGAGGCCTAACAAACTTAGAAGGCAACTCATACTAGGTTTATGTCAAATAGAGGAAAAGAGGTTTCTCCCCAAGCCTCCACTAAGGTCATTGAGCTAACTTTCTCCTAGCTTGCTTTTTCTAAGGATATTGGAAGAGACTTAGACATAAGGAAGAGATGTTCTCTTCAAAATATGACATCATTATGGGCAACTATGTCTTTGATCAACCTCTTGTTAGAAGCTAGATTCATAAGGGAATCATGTTTTTCTACAATAGGAAATTGATAGAAAAGAACTATTAAGAGGTTATACATTACCAATAATAAATTATTTGATTAAGGTATAGTTTCATTGTGCTTCTTTAGTCAAATCATATATAAAATCCTTATACGAGTTATTTTTATGGGCTTTTTAGTGTATTTTAGTCTTTAATGATAAAACCAGTGCAAATATGGACAATCTCTCTTATAGCAACATGAAGATGACCAAGGCTTACAAAAAGACCAAGAAGAAGCCAAATTTCAAGATTGGGAAAATGGATAAGCATATTGAAGTCCTTATTATACTAAAATTAATAGTCCAATTGTATATTATAAAAAATGTATCTAATTGCATGTAACCAAAATAAGTACTTTACTATAAAGGAATATAAGATTGACATGTGTTATGACTTCCTCAAAAGCAGGGCTTTTAAGACTTTGGAAGTATAATAACATGTCCATATTATTCATTGAGGGTTTCAATAAGTTAAAGGAGCTCATAGATTCAAAGCATTCGAATATAGTGATAGATGTAAACTATCTACCTACCCTAGAATCCATCCTGGAGCTTTATATCACCAAATATGACTTTATTGACAGTTTGAAGGACTTAAATGGTGAATCATAAGGTGAAATGTCTAAATCTAGAGACCCTCAACTTCCAAAGTGGCTCCTTTAAAGTGATTTTCATGTTTTCTTTGCTATATTTTCAGGCCTATACATTTGGTATTTCTCCCTAGCTATAAGTATATATATAGACACACACATGCACACACACACACACACACATAAACATTGTCATGCAATTATATAAAGATAGATCAGAGAGTGTTTTCTTTCTCAATAAAAATAGTTGCATAATCATCAAAAAGGCA
Organism: Erythroxylum echinodendron; assembly: GCA_027575705.1. Lineage (NCBI taxonomy): Eukaryota > Viridiplantae > Streptophyta > Magnoliopsida > Malpighiales > Erythroxylaceae > Erythroxylum > Erythroxylum echinodendron. The sequence continues at coordinate 35,317,325 of JANZXR010000171.1, forward strand.
TATCTACATTTTTATGAGCGTCTTTTTCCTTAGCTAAAACATATTATTGCATAATTGTTTTAAAGGAATATTAATGTCTTTTATGGCCATGTTCTCCCTTAAACAAGACGTTGTTATATAGGAATATTAATATTTTTTGTGACTGCAATTTTCCTTAACCAAGCTATTTATTATACGATTGTCACAAAAACACATCAATGTCTTTTATGAGTGCATTTTTCCTTATCCAAGAAATCCTGTTATATTAATGATAAATGTAAGGAAGGAAGGAAATTTTAACCCTTAGGGTTTTAGCTAAAATTTAAGTTAGATCCTAACATTTTTTAATGTCCGAAAAAGATTATAATATTTTACAAATTATATCATTTAGCCTTTAAACTGATGGAACCCTAAATTTTTGTCAGGTTTCATTAAAACTTATCAATATGGCTATTTTTATTTTTATTTTGGAAATAAGTTTCCAAAAATCTCTAAAACCTTAATCATTTTTGACTTAGGGTTTTAAACCTATGAAATCTGAAATCTCAATATGTTATTTGCAATTGCTTCTAGTTTCTCTCTCTCTCTCACTGCTTCTCCCTATTTGGGGCTCTATTATTGCTTTTATCCATTTGGAGATTTAGCTTTGGATCAACTAGATGATTTAGCAATGTAATAATAACATCCTCAATTAGATTTATATATGTTGCATCCATCACCTTTTGCATATAAATAGATTGCCCATGAATTAATAACAAACTATCATCATCATGTTTTTGGGTCTTTAGTATAAACATAAAAAATATAGTAAAACTTGAAAAGTAGAACCCTAAAATTGGTTAAATTATAAATTCATCCCTAAAAATCAATTGTGTATTAGTTTCTAAGATCTTTGTATCAAATACAGACAATATTGAAATCCATTCACATTTTCCTAATTTAGAAAGCTTATAAATGCTATGATTAATCATTTGATTACAAAAATGATGAAAAGGCACAATATTATTCTCTTTTATATTTGGAAACTCTTACAAAAACTGACAACATCACAAAAGTGAGTGGTAAGGTCATAGTACTTAGAATTCAGTACGAAGAAGGCATAAAGGATGCTAAAGTTGTTTCCTTCTTCATTTGGTTGAGTAATCCTATCTGCAGTTAATAATTAGTCATTTTAAAGAATTATCTCTATAAAAGAACAATTAGTTGTTTAAAGAATTATCTCTATAAAAGAACATCTTGGTCAGAATTCTAGATGTAGTGTGACATGCCCATAAAATAAAAAGGATCTGATATACCTATGTGCTTTCAAATATTTCAATACTTTTTTCATGTCTTATAAGATAGTTTTGTTAATCACCTCACCAAGACATTTAGATGATAATAAGCTACATACATGAAGTACTATTTATTTCTAATTTGTTCACAAAAATTTTGGAACCGTTTGATATTGAATTAGACTCTATTATTTGTAACAATGATTAGGAGAAATCCATATCAACTGATGATGTTAATTTATAGGAATAGCTCGATCATTCACATCACAATAGAGGCATAAACTTCAGCTTCAACCCATTTGGTAAAATAATTCATTGCTACTGGTATGAACTTTGCCAATTAAATGATAGTAAGAAAAGGTCCCAAGATATACATTCCTTTTTGGAAAAATGAGATTAGACTGGACATAGGTGTATAATCGAAGATCAACTGGTGGTGAAGATTAGAATAATGTTAACTTATATAACATTTCTTTATAAGTTCTTATGCATCCATTTTTAAAAGATCTCCAATAAAGCTTTTTGTTAATTAATGTGTACCTTGCAATTCTATTTTTAATTCTTAGCAGCACTTTGCAATTTTCTATTGTTATCTAAGTTCATTTATTTGTCATTTATGCAGAGAGTTGGAAGAAGGATGAATGGATGTTACACTGGTGTCTAAAGTGTTATTCGGAGAAGAATGAAGAAGGCGATCCATAGAATGGAACAAAGACTCTAAATTTTGGGAAATCAAGGCCATTTATGCCTCCAATTTATCTATATGCCCAAAGGAAGCGTCAAGTCTGTCTAATCTGCTAACATATAATTGGGTGTTCTGGCCCACCAAATTAGAAACTTGCCTCAACTCGTTGGAGATATCTTCAGACGTGTGTTATCAGCCATAACAATGAAAGCACCAAATTGTTATGATTAACCTGCAACAAAAACTAAAAATGAAAAGAATAAGAAGTGGTACGTAGCAATATGATTTTTTTAATTGGTAAGAGTCAGATACAGTGATGTTTCAGATAGGAAGAAAAGAATACAGATAAGAAGGTTCATAACTAACTTTTCTCTCCTTTCCACACTAATACACTTATCTCTTTTTAAAACACTAATCTCTTAACTTCCCAGGTAACTGACATCTTGTAAAGCCAGACTTTTTGAGCCCTTTTTATATTGGTCTGTACTTAGAGATACTATTGTATATTGACATATACATGGTTGTATATGAGTTCAAAAATATATTTGAATCCCTTTGGTATTTATTCCAGTGATATATAATGCTATATACCCTTACATAAACTTAGAGTTCATCGGTATGTGAAATCTTGAAGATTTCTGACATATAAGCTTCTAAGTGTGTAAAATCGAGTCCATTGGTTGAATATGGCCATGGTGGCTGATTTAAATGTGTTCTAATGCCTTAGAGATGATTAGACATCATTTTTAGACTTATTGGACATTTAGAAAGCTTAATGGGAAAAGTTCATGTACATAAGGGCTTGTTTGCAAATTATTAGAAGTTAAGGGACTTAAATGTAATTTTTAATTCTTGGAGGACCAATATGTGATTTTATAAAGTTAAGGGGCTTAGTTATAATTTGCAAAAGCCCTAGGACCAAAATAAAAATATAAGTTTTGATCATTCTCAAATTTTAGGCTTAATTGCAAATTTAGGAAAAGTTTGGAGGGTATAATAGTAATTTCACATAAGCTAAAGGCAAAAAGGTAATTTCACCATGTTTGGTCAAAGAAGAGTCAACATTCTAGATCATTCTTCATCTTGTGGCTGTGCCACTCACCATTGGAAATTAGAAACACTTTGTTTTAATTGAAAGAAAGGAGAAGAGAGGAGGAGAAGAAGAAGAATTCAACTATCACCCAAATTTCACCATCTTTTGATTCTCCAAGCCAAGCCAAGATGTTCTAAGTTAATTTGGGGTCAAGGAACTCAAATATATCATTATGTTTGAGAAATTTTCAAAGGATTTGAGCATATCACCAAAGGAAAGTTTAGGTAAATTTTGTCTCATCTCTCTCTACATTATAATTTTGAGTTTGGTGTTAAGATATGTTGTTCTCCATGCTTTAATATACATGAAACATGGTTTATATGAATGAAATGAGTAATAGAGAAGCCTCCTTAAGCCAAAATCGAAATGCCCTACCTTTGGTGAAAGTTCGTGAAATTTTGAATATCTTTTGAAATTGACGGTTTAAATGAACTCTATAATGTTAATTATGTATGTATAATGTGAATTGATGATGAAAAATGAGGAAGATTTTCATTGGAAGGAGGTTTCCAGCTTATGCCTTTAGGTGTTTGACAAAATGCCTAATTGAACTTGGTTTAGGATTTAAGGATTTTGATGGTGTGCACTAAAAAGAGGCTTTCATGTTTACTTATAGTAAACCTGAAATATTGCTTAGATTGATGAGTAGTAGCCTAATGTGCTTGGATAAAATGTGCTTCATTATGCTTTGAAACGTGTAAGTATTGGATCAAAGACATTAAATGCCTTGGAAAATGTAAAAGAAAGCTTATGCGAATAATAAGAAAAGTAACCATGTGAGAAGCTTAATGGCCAAATTCTCACTTATGTGGTGATGTATAAATATGAGATATATGTTTGAGTAGTAAATACATTGTATATTGTATGTATAAAGGCTTGGGAACAGTGGATCAAGGAAATCGTAGCAAGGATTGTTAAAGTCAAGGGAAGATACATTCTTTTTAGGCGAGTTTGGGAAACTATATCTTTCAAATAAGATTAGGGCATCCCAAGACATGTATGATGACTTGTATATGAATTGTGAACCTAGGTAATGCATAGTAGAATTGAATCTCGAATAGATGCTAGTATATTTGTGTATTTAATAAATGACATTGTTTTGAATAACTCTTTGCACTTGGAGTGCAATTGATATTTTTATTTTGTATTTTGAGGAATGATATTGTTTTCAACAAACCTATATTTGCAAACAATGTTTTATTTTCTGAAACTACATTTTTGAATAACTTTGTACTTGGAGTGCAAAAGATGACTTTCATTAAATGAAATAATATTTTGGAACTTACATATGCATAATCGAGTTATGTATGATGCATGTATGTGTTCTCTTTTGGCTTAGAGCCATGACAAGATTATATTTTATCGATTTGACCAATAAATAAAGGCATGATACCTTACTTGATTTTTGTATTTAATATTTGTATATGATTATTTTGTGATTGGTGAGGAAACGATTGGTCAATTGTGTGCTAGGCACAATAGATTAAGCGACCCCTATACCCTTGACATTGGTACATAAAAGTCGAGTCCTTGTAACGACACCATTCTATAAGACTTAAGAGTGATTATATGCTTAGAGGTCTGGTCATCTACGAGGTCATCACTTCAAGTGATGACGCTCTTATCAACCGTAGTCTGGACTCACCACAGATGAAAATCGATCCAACATCGAGAATCGATGGGTGTGCACACTAGTTTGGCCGACTAATAGCGATACAGATAATTATTTTGGCTTCCTGACGAGATTTGATTTATATATGTGATGTTTTCTGCTCTTGTGTACTGGAACTATAACGTATGTTCACTGGATGAGTGATTAATAGGCTAGGTCTATGTGATTCCTAATCAGTATATGTTTGAGTCATAGGCTAGGCTTATGTGTTTCTGTGTTATGCATGTTCACTTTATAAGTTGTTATGTGCATGCTAGATGCGTGAAAAACGCGTCCTCGAGTTATCTTAACTATCTTGGTGTGTACCGAGTTCTGTTTGTGATATATGTTTTTTTTACTCACTGAGTACATAGCGTACTCACTCCTTCCGCTTTTCAACCATACAGGTTAATTTGATGAGCTTAAAGCTCTGAGTAGATCGTGCAATCTTTTGACATTTTCGGGGCATTACCAGACATGAGTAGTCTCTATTTTGTACTTTTGTTGTATAGTTGCTTATGATTATGTTAATAGATTTTTTTTAATTTTGTGTTTGGCCTTTATTTTGACTAAAGGACAACATGTAGCCCTTTGTTTTGGTTTGTGAGCGTGCCAGGAGTTTAAAGTATTTCCAAACTAAAAAAATAAGGAAAAAATATTGCGCCTCGTAATCAGACTGAAATCAAAACGACTGTGTATTGCTAGAAAAGGGACAAAAAATCTAACAGAAAGAATTTTACTTTATTGGTAAACAAATCGGCAAAACGCAATGACTAAGAAATTGAAAATTTGCTGAGAACAATTGAAAATGAAAGGACTAGGTTAGGGAAAAATAAAAGATTGCCGAAAATAATAAGCTAAAGAATTCAAAGATTTGCTGAGATGCCAAGCTTTTTGATATGTCAGCGGTTGGACCAGTTTTCCCTGCTTCAAAACTTGTATTTATAGTCAAAACTGATGGGTGTCCAGCTTTGATCAGACTTGTATTTCGATAAAACTTTATCCTGCCAGATAGAGATAAGATTTTGGTAAAACTTTATCCTATTAGATAGAGATAAGATTCCAAATAGAGATAAAATTTCAGATAAAGATAAAATTTGGATAAAACTTTATCCTGTTTATCTCCTCATTATCTTGTACTTCAAGACTCCCACTCTAACTCCAATTCTACTACTTTCTTCTTTGCTGGACACTAGAATCTGATGGGCCAGGGTTAATGGATTTCTTTTGGACTCCGAACTATGAGCTTTCCTTTGAGCTTTGAGTTTTCAGCCCAAAACAGTAAAAATAGGTCGAACCTATTTTTCGGTGTAAACATTTTGTAAATTAACTCTTGTCTTTCTTTTGGTTTGTAAATAACTTTATGTATGAACATTTTGTATTGTTGTTGAGATTGGTCTTGAGTGAACTTCAAAGTCCAAAAATTGTGGTAAAGTTTTAATGTAAATATAAAAGTGCGTACTAAGTGTTTTTCATTTTGAGATTTTCAAATTACAACTGATGTGTTGCCAAAATGTTTTTTTAAGATGTCCAATTAACCTCGTATAGTTGAAGGTATTATAAGTATCCTTAATCCGAATATACGATGGTTGTCATGTGTTTGATGGAATTCCGAGATGCGACACGTCTAATCTCTTAACTTCCCAGGTAACGTCTAAGCCTCATGACACTTGGCAATTCTTCACCTTGCTGCAGATCCTTGCCGCTTCATGGTTGGAAGTTTGACCTTGGTTATTTTGTAATATGACAGTCCGCCACATGAAAATATGCCCTACCACTGATTACCCTGAATTGACAGCATCGTCTGACGTATCAACAGTTTTGAACACTTATATTGACTTTGAAGCATGTTCACCGGTCCTTTGATCTATTCATGCAAATTACGAATATCACATATGACAACCTTCCTACAGAGTTGTCATGTTAATTTTTTGCTTGTGAGATTCTTGTTCTTGTTGAACTTCCAAACATCAAATCTTTGAGTATGTTCATTGTAACTTCTGGCCTTTCACTCGTTTCCTACAACAGTCTAATTTAATATGTGTATATATCTATAATGTTATTTCACTGAACTTTCATTAATGATTTGGTTGTAGAATTGTAAAATCTACACAAAAGATGATCTCCTTTTATGTAGAAGATTATTATCGTAAGTAACTTCACTACGATATTATAATTTTTAGGGAAGGAGAGATAATAAGTGTATTGCTCAGTTGATAAAAGAATTTCTCTTTATTTACATAATGTAAGTGATGGTTAGAAGCCTAATCAAATCTCATACTTGTTTATAGGCATAAGAAGCATTACATGCTAGGGAAGTAGTTAAAGGAGGAAGCGTATGCAATGAACTGTTTGATTGCAACAGATGGGTTCCAATATCAGTGTATATCATCAAACACAATGAAATCTTTAAAACAAGACATAAGAGTTTGCATGAAATCCAACAACATTGAAATTTTATTCTTGAATTTCGGCATATTAAAAATGAAAAAAATACCCATTTAATTTAAGTAAGAGCACTGGTCCTGCGTAATACGTTTGAAGTTATACACATAAACTTTTGGTAATTTTACACAAAATTTAAATGAATCGAGCTTTATTTTAGGATCTTTAATTCCATAGCATTGAGCCTTCAGCCCTATCTCCCCCGTATTGATATCACTGTCATCAGACAAGAATCCGTAACGAAGATTGAGAAAGTTAAAACGAAAACAAAAACAGAAGACCTCTTTTTCTCTGATTTCTTACAGTAAATGATCTTTTTATATCACGCGAAGATTGCCATAAAAACTTGAAAAATAGCGATAGCGAAAACATTATTTAGGCAATTCTTTTCTACACGTCAAACTAATGATTGACGCAAAGGGTGAAGGAATTTGGCCACACAAAAACACTGTTTCATCGGAAGCAGCCATCATAGTTCGGTTAAAAGAATCCAATTATATATATAGCTGTACTTGGAAACCCATAACCACATAAATAGTTCCCTTCATGAAAATGACGTCCCCTACATCTCAACCATGCTTCATTATTTTGTGCTTATTCATGCATGGCTGCCCTCAATTCAGGTCTTGGTGAGCGCCAGCTACACATAGGTCCCAATCTTACTAACAAGTACTACCTACGATTTAAGTTCTTTTTTATGCTTAGAATTTTGGTATCCACCGTCCTAAAGGCCATTTTTCTAGTTATTAGATCAATGATTATAGCTTTTGTTACAATAACTTTTAAGGCGTTTGTTGCATAAACTTATCTACAAGTTGTTCAAACCTAATTTATGTATTGCCTATTCTTGAGGATGCAACATTTGGTTTGGTAGGTAACGTAAGATACCTACTTTTTTTTTTTTAATGTTGTACTTGCAAAAAGATTGCAATTCTTTATTGGATACCTAACTGAGCCAATAATTATGGTGGACCAAGCCCCATAGTAATACAAAATTGATGTTTTGGACACAGGAAAGCAACCATTTATGGATACCACTTATCTAAACTATATTTCCATAAAAATTCCCGATCGCATTTTTATTCACAGAAGACAGGTTTGCAAACTGCAGAAAGAGATAGAAGAGCCGCCTTGAAACTGAAGAATATAGTTCACGTGGGATCGGTAAACTTAAAAGGTCTCTTGATGAAAATTGCAGAGCCTGAGACTGGATGATACCCTCAACAGTGATAGAACGAGGAGATGCAACGTGAGAGATTGTAACACAAAATTTGAAAGTGTGAACAATGTTACTTTAGAGGTTCTACTAGCTGTATTTGATCTCATTATACAAAATGCATGAGAGCTGGCTGAGTTTTTCACGTCTTTTGGTAATTATCTGTCATCGCTGTCAAAGTCCTTCAATGAAAACCCCATTTCTAAATGGCAATGCTTATGAATACGAATGATATGATTCTAAAGGTTATACGAGTACTTTATCAATTCTTGCCAGGGTGATACCTTGTCGTGGGGTAAAATAGCCATGAAACCTCATCCGTATTTATGCATGCTAGCTAAATGTGCCTGAGTAATTAATTAAATGTAACACCAAGTACACATACAAAAGATTGGGAATCTAGTTTTTGGTTGATTTGGTGATAGGATGATTGGACTGCAATGCTTTATCAATTCTAAAGGTTATACGAGTACTTTATCAATTCAGCACCATGGTAACTGCATAAGCTCTGAGCATTAGCAACAAGCATTATTCACATATTCAAATCAAGAGTGCTACTCTTGTATACTGTTGGGTGAGTTTCTCTCTGACACGAAGGGTACATTATTTTATGGCCTATTTAAATGATTAATTAATGGTCCAAGTGGATAATGTCTATAGTAGACAACAAGCTCAATAAATTCAAGTCCAGTTTTTGGGTAATGACATATTGGTTAAATATGGCCATATTAAAAGGTACGTTGGACATTCAATAAAAGCATAAGACTGATTTTTCAAGATAAAGAAGTGCAGCTACATGATTTAAGGGAGGTGAAAGAAGAAATTTTGGGAAAAAAGGAAAGAAGAAAAGAAGATCCGGACAACTTTTGATTAACTGGATAATGGGATTGTAAAACGTGATTTGATAGAGCTGAAATTTTGAAAGCATATTGAGGACTCATTTACCAAGTTCTGCAAGGTTGATCATGTATGAGATTACTTTAAGATTGTTCGTCATTTAGTTAATGTTAGACGTGAATTTTAGTGAATTTTCTTCCTTTCCTCTTAGTATGATTTCTACGGGTTTGGGTGATGACCATCACCACAAGAAAACTATAAATTAGCGATAGAAATTTACCGACGGAATAAATACCATAGCTAATTAGAAACAGAAAATCAACATTCATCAGTAAAACTGTCACGAAATTTTTTATTTTGCGAAGGACAAAATTTTCGTGAATAAAGGTAGAGGGAAACATTCCGACAAATTTTCCAACGGAATATAGCGACAAAAGCGTTATACCCATCAGTAAATTAGGTAGTAACCCTTCCCGTAATAAACTAGCGTTGGGATTTACCGACAGATATATTTTTCTTCGGAGAATTTCTGATGGTATAACTGCGTCATCGATAAATTTACCCTGAAATGCTTGGTTTAATAATCAGCGTCGGTGTTTTACCGACGG
>JANZXR010000171.1:35340681-35351837 GCA_027575705.1 Erythroxylum echinodendron
TCACCCTAATTCTTCCCATTTCATAGTCTCTCACTACCAAAATTACCAAAGCAAAACATGAACCTATCCACACTTCTTATGTACTGCTCGAAATTTTCTAAGAAAAGTTTCAGGGTCCACATAGCCTCATGTTCTTTAATTGCCAGTTGAGTCCTATTAGGCAAAACTCTCATTTGGTCTTGGATGTTATTGAGGGCAGCTTGGCAAGTCTCAACTTTGAAATTAATATCACCAATCTGATTAGAGTTGTGCGATTTGAGAGCATTTTTGACTAATTTGAGCTTAGACACTACACAAAACATGAGGGTACCTCAAATCTGAAAATTCCAAGCCTCTTCTACTATCTGAAGGAAATTTGGCTGTGAGACTAGGAAATTTGAAAACCTAAAAGGAGAAGATCTCTTCTTTGGGATAGTTAGAGACCTTATCACTATAGGGGAGTGGTATAAAATATTTGGATTAAGAATTTCACCAAAAGATCTAGAAAACCGAGAAGTCTACTCCGAATTGATAAACGCTCTGTTTAATTTTCTAGAAACGAGGAATTCACTAAATTGCTTATTAAACCAAGTAAAATTCGGACCATTAGAGTTTAGATCAAACACAACACACTCCTCAACATACTTCCTAAAGTCTCTCATCCAACTAATAGCTGAGGAGCTAAGAGGTTCAGCTTTATGTGCAAACAAAATGGCATTAAATTCCCCAACTATAAGCCACGGTTGAGACCTAACAATGAGATTGATATTGGAAAAGGCAGACCAAAGGTTTTTCCTATGATTAGAATTATTCACCCCATAAATACAAGAAACAAAAAATCCAGAATCACAATTCATAAGGGACGACTCCAAAATGATCAGCTGATCAGTAGTAATAAGCAGAGTACATAAGAATTTATTAGGGTTCCAAGCTACTACTAACCTGGCACTCGAAGCTTGGTCCAAATTACTACAAAAATGCTATTTAGGAAACAAAGTAGAGCAAATATTGTTCAAGAGGAAATGAGACTTGATTCTAGATTCTATCAAACACACAAAAGAAACCGACATCATTCTAAGATAAGACTTAACAGCTAACTGTTTTTTGTAGTTGTTGAGACCTCAAATATTCCAAAAACCTAGATCCATAATACAATACACAAGACAAGACCTACTACTATTGTTTTCGTCTAGATATTCTGCTTTTCCTAATGGTAAAACCCCCCTCTGCCCCTTCCAATAAACCCTGACTTTGAGAATCACTAGAATTATTTGGAACCACAACAGATTTAGGAGAGGCAATAGAATTACCTGCTTTGCTTACACCAGGATAGTCAACATCTTCGAGCCTTCCATTAGAATCATCCTTCTTCAGATACATTTCTTTGCCTTTGCTTTGCTCATTTAGATTTTCAACAATTCTGCTCTCCTTAGGACTAACTTGTTCTTTCTCTAGAGTTTTCTCCTGATTTCCCTCCATCTGTTGAGTTTCACATATAGGAAGTGAGCAATTCTCTTTGTCCAATTCCTATTGAGTCCCAGTCTCAAACATACAACTAGTAGGTTGCCATGTCCTCTTCTGTGTAAACTTCTCAGGCTTCCATTCATATTCGATTGCAATCTCCCTAAACGTCACTTGTCCCTCTTCATTATAGGTAGCCAATTGAAAGGATAAAGGCCAGCTCCTCTCCAATTCTAATTCGACACACATTCTAGCATATAGGATTCTAGACATTCGGGTTGTATGGGAATCCATGAGCAAAGGTTTTCCCTCTACACTAGCAATCCTACCTAATCCCTCATTGTTCCAATATTCGTAAGTTTATTATGAAACCTTTTGCAGACCATTGCATATCGAATATCCTCTTGTTCTCCCACATTCAAACTCCATTTTTGTAAGAACAAGGGTTTCCCTTGAATATGCCAAGGGCTCTTCTCTAGCACCTCATTCATACCACATGCAAAATCAAACTTAAATAGAAACTTGTTCGAGCTGGTCACCAGAATTTCTATCAAACCACACGCTAACCAAGATTTAGAAAGGGATCTATGCATTACTGGAAAGGCAGGTTGCTTACCAATGAAGAATCCAATCAGAGAATGACGAAATTTGGTTGCTCCTTTCAGCGTTAACTCAGGTGGCGGAATAACAAGGATTTGGTCATCCTTAACCTCTAGGGGGTAGAAAGCCAACTCCTTGGCATTTGAAGGTCCCTCCACTACATTGGCTACAACAGATTTCTAGGTTTTTGGAAGAGATTTCACCGAATCTCTACAGTCCTAAGTGGTTAAGGGAACCTCTGGACCATTATGCTCATGAATCGAACCAATTTGATGTTTCAAACCTTTGGCTATCTGAACAGGGGTAAGGATTGGGCAGTTTGGGTCAGTGTTTTCAGAATTAGGTTTTGAGGAAGGTGACGAAGGGGGGTTTCTAGGAGAAGGCACAGGGATTAAGGAAAGGGTGAACGAGAAGTAGACAGTGGAGAAAAAGAAGAAGAAACCATGGAGGAGGGGACAAAAACACACCGGTGATCTTCGAAGTAAAAGACTCTCAACTATCGCTCTCTCTCACATCGCTCTCTCTCATAATCCATCTTTCATGGTTTCACCAAGCCTATTCATTTAATTCACCATTCATAGGACTCTTATGAAGTATTCTAAAATGGATTCACCATTCTTCATTAAGAGTGTCTCAAACTCAACCCTTATAGTTTGAAGTCGCATCTTCTTCACCTTGTTAACTCCCATCATTGAATTTTGGGAAGTTTCTCAAGCCTTCTTTGATGTAGTTTCATTACCTATTTTCTTAAGTATTTTTTTCATCAAACTCTTAATGGATGATGGCAAGTGCGCTTTAATGGATGATGGCAAGTGCGCTTCTTTTTTATCTTGAATCAAAAATTTCATCACCAGACTCCATGTAGCCTTTGTTGTTTACATCTCATATGTTTTATGAACCTATAATGTCCATCCTTAGTGTTTAATTCTCATAGTTGAGTTTAGTGAGTTATAGATACTAAAAAGGCACAAAGGCTCTTTTTGACGATATGGTTGGCTTTAATACTAGTTTGTTAGAAAAGGATAAGATACTCATAAGTACTTACACACTCAAACAAATAATGAAACAAGAGTATTCTTATAATAAAACTTTTATTCTTTCCTCTCTTATATAGACCGAAATATTACGTGGCTATTCATAGTGACAATGAAGAATTCTATATTAGCTAACTTAAAGCCCCATAATGATATAATATAAAGAGGGAAATACTTTCAATGACACAATAAAATCTACACAACATAAAAAATTGACCTTTTCTCTTTATTTTACCATAACCGTCTTTAGGTAGCTCTAAATAAATCAAGGTTAGATTCATTTGAATTTGGACACATAAGGCATAAAAATCTTAAATCACCTAAATTGATTAAGATTTAACTGTACAACTTCTCCGTCAAATTTTCTATATTTCAAATTCAAGTTTATTTCTAACAGACAAAATGAAAACATAGGCATATTAGTATTACAAAGAATTTTCTGAAGAAGAAATGGAATGGGACATGGTCTCCTATCAACAATTGATCCATCCCTGAATTTAACTTCCTATTATCGTTTCTCTCCTACACCTAACCTCGTTCCATGGTTGATAGTGGACTATTAATGACTCAAGTTAAAGATAGAGTTTAGGCCCTATAAATTTTTATATCACTTTATTGAATTTCATTCAATAAAAATTGGTTGTTTCACCTTTCCTTTATTTTAGAAACAATGATTTAATCTTGATTTACTTTCTCTATTTTGTGAATAAATTATTAATTTGAAATAAAAAAATTTAAAAGCATGATATATGGTTAAATGTAATAGTATACATGGTTTTGTCTAGTTGGAAGTTTGAAAACTTCTAAAACTATTTCAATTGGTGGAGACTTTGAAAATTGAATCTTCATAAAAAGTTGAAAAATCTTTATTTTTTATCGTAATAAATTGGTGTGACACAAATTGAAGATTCTGTTCTTTTGGAATTATAAATATTATGTTTAAACTAATGAATAACTTAGTTACTCAAATATGATTTGTTAAAATTTAATTAAGATTTTTTCCTTGTCAAGACAACATTATTTCACCATTAATTGTTTTTTCTATAAAAAAGAAAGATGGTGAGGAGAATTAAAGAGTCAAATTTTAAGTGGGAGATTATAACTTTTTTTCTTTATCATACATTTTATAAAATAATTAGTGAATTTAAAATTGTCATTATGATTAAAGTCAAGCGTTATATTAGAAGGACATCATACAATTATTGTAAAGCTTAACAACTTAAGACTAGTACCTTCATATCATCTATATAATTATATGTGATGGATGATTGAAGTAAGACAATGCGATGCATCAAATAGTAATTGAAGCTCACAACTAGAATACTTTAGGACTTAACAACTCTTTAACTAGTACTCTAATATTGCTCTTTTATACACCATACAATGTTAAAGTTTCCAAGATATACAAGTGTGTACATGATTGAGGTAACATATTAATTGATGTGTCATAATTATTTAAATATTACAAATATTTTAAGTTGCCAAATGTTTTTGGCAACATAATTAAGTCATGAATTTTACAAAAATTCAATATCTACAAATGATACAAGTTGCTCGTGTATATATGTATATATATATATATATATATAGTTGCTACATTTTGCAACCTTATGAATGATGTGTTGTACGCCTTCTTGGATGAGTTTGTGGTGGTCAACTTAAATGACATCATGGTGTATAACACTATATATATATATATATGAGCTTGGAATCTTCCCTCTGAAATCGAATTGTAGCACTAGAAAATAACCAAACCCTCTTCCTACTTGACAAGGAAAGGAGCCTGGGCCTCTATTAGACTGAAGTCAAAATCACCCTCGATCAAGCTTCCTCCCAAAAAGAATATAAGCGCTTGCTCGACTTCGAGAATAGGGATCTACAAATGTGTGAGCTGAAACATTCCTGTTATGCTCTCTTTCAACAAGTAGTTTCGGCTAATCCTGATCTGATGAATAATTCCTACTACCAGAATCCCGAAAAGCCTTGATTTCACTTCTAAAGGATATGCGGGCAAGCTAGAGTGTGAACTATGTATATATTTATATATATACTCCATATATGATGAATGACAATAGACAATAATATAACTACTATATGTACTAAAATGAACCAAAGCTAATGGAAGTGACCATCACGGCAACAACAAATATCTATAATATATAAAGTCTTTAAAGAAGTTCACATAATCACATATAATGTTTAAACAACAATATATTCAATAATTTAAGATAACCATGAAGCATAATAGGGTAGTTATACTTGTAATTCTTGAATTAGAATAAAGATAATGACAAATAGTACTTAGGAGCATAGAGTATAGAGATAGAAATATATTTTAGATTTTCAAAAAAGTGAGAACCTTGAAGAAAAAAACATTAAGGTATAAGTTATAAAAAATAAAGAGAAGATATTTCTAATAAAAAAACTCAATATCTCCTACTATTTCTTTTATCTTAATTTTAAATTCTCTTTTTTTAAATTAATAAAATTTTTAAAAAGTCTAATTTGTCTGCATCTTTAATACAAAAGTTAGAAATTAAAGATTGTAAACTGAAGAGGACAATTTTATATTTAAAATGTTTAAATTTAATGAAATTTAATTTATAAAATATTTAAATAAACTATATAATTATACAAAAAATTAAGTTCTTTCAATCTACTTAATTTTGAATAATTCGATATAATTTAATTAATTTATTATTTAAAAATTACAAAATATTCAAATTTGTATTAAAATAAAGCATATAATTAGACTCGTTTTTGATAAAATATTTGACAATACTTTGACTTTAGATCTTTTTTCTAAACTTTTCAGTATGATTAAGAATATCAAAAATATGTCTACACTGTAGTTAATTGGAATATAAATTTCTTAAAAATGCATTATTGTTTAATCCGTTTGACCATTTTCGCCATTTTCTTTCCCGATTCCGCTTCTTAGTCAAATTGAAGCAACCTAAGCAATAAACAGCTACGCCGACGATCAGCACCAACGCTATGACACTCCATCTTCCGCCTTCGATCTCATGATTTCCGTCATCTCCAAAACATTAAAAACACCTTCTTTCCTAACTCGTTTGAGTTCGACTATCTTTGACTCATCATTCCCTCTCTTCGCTTCCTATCCACTCCGAGCCATGACCTCTGAATCAACTCAGCGCGTTTTCCAACTCAAATTCGATCCACTCACCGGGAACGCCGAGTGGGTAGTCATCGAAGATGACCAACGCGAAGAAACTGCACTTCTCGCTTCGACGTCGTATCTTGACATGCTTAACGACTCCACCCGAAACAAAACTTTTCGTGAAGC
This sequence comes from Erythroxylum echinodendron, assembly GCA_027575705.1. Classification (NCBI taxonomy): domain Eukaryota; kingdom Viridiplantae; phylum Streptophyta; class Magnoliopsida; order Malpighiales; family Erythroxylaceae; genus Erythroxylum; species Erythroxylum echinodendron. The sequence goes on from JANZXR010000171.1 coordinate 35,347,066, forward strand.
GATTGACAAAACCATTACTAAACCTTGTCATGTCCTCGACATCGGGTACTTAAGTCTTGTCTTGTCTTGCTGGTTCTTTCCCTTTTTCTTTTCAAAAAAAAAAAAAAGCGTTTAACTTTAGTATAACGGGTGCAGAGCGGGAACTGGGTTGCTCTCAATGATGGCTGTACGGGCTGTGGGTGCCGATAAGTCGGAAGCTTTGGTCACAGCTTGTGAGTCTTATCTTCCTATGGTGAAATTGATGCGAAAGGTGCTTCATATCAATGGGATGACTAAAGATGTGAAGATTATTAATAAGCGTTCCGATGAGGTGGAAGTTGGTGTAGACATTGCGTCGCGTGCCGATGTTCTTGTGAGTACTAATTAGTAATTCCCTGTTTAGAGTTTATAGTAGTGTTACCGATTGGCTAAAGCGTCTATGAAGCGCGATGATACGGGAAAGAAATATGACTCAAACATTATTTAATTGTGCAATAGAATGCAAAGCGTAGCCATTTGGTTTTATCAAGCATTTTCGTTTTCGTTGCAGGTTACTGAGATACTAGACTCGGAGTTGTTGGGAGAGGGGTTAATACCAACATTGCAGCATGCGCATGACAAGTTGCTGGTGGATAAGCCACTTACTGTACCATACCGAGTAACTACTTATGGCCAGGTATATGGCTAGACTGTCTATTGTTCCGTTTCATTTCCGTTTTCTCCCCTTTATTTTGAATTTTATAGTATCAGGTCTGATGCTTTTGACTTTCATGTTAGCCCTTCCTGTGCGATTTGGTGACGATCATTGTTGTTTTTTGTTGTTGCCCTTAAGTTTATAATTTGAATGTCAATGATGCTATGTAGCTGATTATAGACTGATGAACATTTAAATATCCTGGCGTAAAGTTTTTAAGTTAATGATCTAACCTTTTCTCTGTGAATCAAAGTTTATGTGAGGATTAGAGCCAAATAATTATGTCAAAGTGACTATCCATTGCATGTTAAAAGCTCAATGTTTACCAGTTTATTGTTAAAGCAGAATATGCTTTTATTGGCCTCAGGAGGATTCTCAGTACAAGCAAGAATAACTTTGGGATATTTACTGTATGCCTGCAACGTCTATCCAAACGAGATAAAAAGATGATAGAAAGGGTAATTTATCCAAGATTCTTGAATATAAAACAGAGTACTAAGTAAATCATGGCTTAGTAACTACTCATTTTATCTGCCCTTAGTTTTCTTTGATTTACTAATGGCCTAATGTTTATTGCAATAGATCAAGTGATCAACATGCATTGATTTGGCATCCTCTAATTACTGTTTTTGGATATGTATAGGACATTTACAAATTGTTTTGGTTCTTTTATGGAAATTGCAAGCCTAACTAATTGAAAACATTATTGGGTTTATCTGAACTGGGCAGCTAAACTTCTATTTTTTTCCTACGCGTTGCCTTGTTACATTACTGACTTCAAATTCGTTCCATGAGCTTATTTTTTAAAACATACTCTTTTTGCTGTACTGAATTCTGTATAATTTGAGTGAAGACCTTTCTGATTTTTCCATACTCACATAGGTGCACTAACTTCTATTCTGCAATTTTTTCCTTATCTCCTCCCTAAGCTAGTTGAGAGTACATTCCTATGGAAGCTTCATGATTTACATAATAATGAAGCAACAGCGTTGGACGGCATTCACCTTGTTCCTACTGGATCGGATACTATTTTACGCGTCAGTTTGCAACAATATCCCATGCATTGTGATGCCTTGTCAAGAGAACTAAAACTGGTAATGAGGTTTTCACTCTTATACATCTTTGAAATGCACAAGTGGTTTAATTTCTACTCAATTTAGGATTCATCCAGTTGTCAGAACCCTTCAAAATTTTTGAATTTGACTTTGGGAAAAGACCAGCTAGCCACGGGGAAACTAAACTGGTCATCAAGGCAACTGATGATGGTAGAGTTCACGCTGTAGTGTCATGGTAAATATTTTAGTCCTTCTTATTTTCACATTTTGTCAAGGACGAGTCTGCAGTAGGTTGCTTTACTTTGACCTAGAATTCACTGGTTTAAAAAACATATTTTGACGTGTTTGTAAAGTCTATCTATTGTATATATTCGTCCATTCCCAACCTCCAAACATATGTCTACAATTTCTGATACTCAAGCATTCTAGATGCCTTTTCTTTAACTTTGTGTGGGTCTAATTATTTTCCTGACATTGTTCTTTATGTGGTTCAGGTGGATACTTCAACTTGATCGTGAAGGGGCGATTCTTTACTCCACTGCGCCTAGATGGATAGGATCACCATCAAAAATGGGTGAGCCACTTATGTTCCATTCACTTGTTGTGGTTTACATCTTTGTCACTGAACTTTTGTAAGAATAACTGTGGATTGGGAGATATTAAAAGGACATTGAAGTTTATATCATTGCAAAGCTTTTTGAGGTTACTTATTTTAATAAAACTCTTCAGAAGTTTGGTTCTTTCTTTACGCAAGAGCTATATATTCTAGCGTACCAATTGTTCAACTGAAGGATATTTTAACCTTTGTTCGTTTCTGTATCATTTAGTTAGCCTATCTAGCCTTGGAGAAGAAACAATTCAAAGTTAACATCATTGTTCTCTTCTCGTTGCTTTCTTATGTTCACTTGAGAAGTTTTGGATTGATTAAATTTCAATGACTTGGCCAATACATTGATTAGTTCTGTATTCTCAAACTTTATGCTTCATACATTTGCAATTAATGAAGGTTATTTCATTAGTGCTTTTAAATCCCAGTGGAGCCTCTTGGTAGACAAGGGTGAGAGTATGCGCTATATTGACCTATAATGGATCCCAAGAACAAAATGGGAAACCACTGAACTTCCTTTCATGCATTACTACCAGGTATTGCTGATTGGTGTGATCACTGGAAACAGTGTGTATGGTTCATCCCAGGGGAAGGTATGCCCATATCTAAGGGTGAAGAGGTTCTGTTTCATGCTTTTCATACTGAAACTAGAATCCTATACAATGTTGCAACTCAAGCTAAAGAGATGAAGCTGCAGGACTTTAGTAACACAGATTTTCACCTTGTACTTCCCCCGGAAAGAATTGCAATACATGGGGACAGGAAATGGAGGTCTTCAATGGTAACAGCTCTAAGAAATGCTGTGAGCATTCTTTGCTTATCCTCATCTCTCTCTGTGTGTTGTCTGTATTTTCATTCTGAAGTATGGTGCATTTTGCAGTTGCAGAAAAGTGTTGATCCACTATGTGTTGTCGCGGATGACAGTGTTTTCTTGACTCTTCTTGTTGCACATCTGTCAAAATCATCACATGTATTGTCATTATTTCCTGGTCTTCGGGAAAGGGGTGCCCAATATGTGCAGGCTGTTGCAACTGCAAATGGTTTTGCTGCAGATCGTGTAGAAGTTTTTCTAAAGCAAAAAAACCTGACTCTAGATGATACTTGTCAGAGGAAGGTAATTCACTATCATACTCGTATGACTTTGAATTTCCATGTCCATTCAGTTGTCAAGCAAGGATTAGCTCGTCTCCTTTGCTCAAACATGTTGATTTTCAGGTTGATTTGCTGATTGGAGAACCTTACTACCATGGAAATGATGGGATGCTTCCATGGCAAAACCTGCGATTTTGGTAAATATTTTTATATTTCATGTCTGATACAGAACATGAATGTAAACATCTAACTTTTTCGTTCATGCTTATACAATATCTGCTACGGCCAATGCTTGTTAACATCTTTCCATATTAATGCTTAAATATGTAACCTGATATAGCACATACATGTTAGTATCTTACTGTTTTATTAATGCTTGTATACATTGTCTGATATAGCACATGAATGTTCAAATTTTACTGTTTATTCAGCTCTAGCAATGCATATGAGTTGCCTTCTTCATAAATGAACTTGTAATTCAGGAAGGAAAGGACCGTACTTGATTCTGTTCTTGCAAAAGGTGCGGTGGTAATACCTTGTAAAGCATTACTGAGGGCATGTGCCATGTCTCTCCCGGTATGAATTTACACTTAGTGTTCTCTGTTTGCTAAGCATGTTATTTGACATAAGTGTTTGATTTTGGAAACCCATGTATTTAGGATCTTTGGAAGAGTCGTTGCTGCCTAAATAAGATTGAAGGTTTTGATCACTCGGTTGTGAATTCAACGTTGGGTGCATGTGGTGAATTACCTGCAGGCCAAGAGGTTCCTCTTTTACCCTTCTTTATCTGGCAGTGTGGGGAGACACAGGTAATTACTCTAATTTGGTTCCATATTCCCTGATGGCTGATACAGAGTTGTTACAACAATGTTATTAATGCATCTATGTTGGAGTACTTAGGTACTCAGTGACACACTTACAGTAATGGACTTTGATCTATCAAAACCAATGAGTTCATGCTATGGAAAAGTCCAGGTACTATTTTATGTTTTTATGCGCAGTAGAATAGACATACGTTTTGTTGTAATTAATTAGTTTGTTTCTTCGACTCTCACCAATAGCTGAAGATTGTTTTTGATTCTTCTCTTTCTCTCTTGTCCGAATATTGTGCCCTCAGACATGCACATGAACTTGTGTGGCAATATCGTTAGATATATGATGATTGTTCATTGCATATTTTGTCCCCACGGCACAATTTGCTCAAATGAAAATGTGATAATGAATGCTTTAAGCAATGTGACCTGCCAAGAGTCATGATTAGACCTTTTTGGGCTGTTTGGTTCAAAGAATGGAATAGGTAAGGAATAGAATAGTTATTCTTAAGAATAGAAAAGATGAGGAATGG
>JANZXR010000171.1:35351937-35373716 GCA_027575705.1 Erythroxylum echinodendron
ACCAAACAAGGGAATAAGTAATAGGTGGGAATAGAAGGGTAATAGAATTTCTATTACCCTCAACCAAACACCCCATTTTAGTATTTACATGTCAGTAGAGCTTGGCTCAGTTAAGGTAACTTAATCTGACTCTTCTTAAATATAATTGTGTTTCTGCCTAAACCAACTAAAGGAGTATGCAGAAGGCAGTCCCCTTCATGTGAGAAGCATCCACTACAAACATTCTAACCCGCTTTTACTCTTCCTCTTCCAAAAGGAATTGTTTTCTCTATGTTTATACATTTGTTAAGCACATGGAAGTGAATTGTCCTGCCACTTATCTTCATCTTTATGCTACCTGCTACGTATCAAAAATTGATGCTTGAAATGAGATTTGAGGATCAATTCCGATTGCAACATGATGTCTTTATCATTGCCCTGTTTTATCCTTACCATTCCGACAATCTTTACTCATTGCAGGTTGAATTTACTAAATCCGGGATATGCCATGGTTTTGCCTTGTGGATCGATTGGGTGATGGACACAAAGGATTGTGTAGTAATATCCACAGGTCCAGGTATATTCTTAATTTCCTCATTGGTCAGTTTTTGGTATGTTCGATGAAGGGTTAAGATTTGTAGGAACTTTCTTATCTGCATTCACTTTATCGCATTTGATATGCTGTCAGATCAAAGATATTGGAAGCAAGGGGTAAAGCTGCTGCCATGGCCTGTGGAAGTGGAAAACAGAGGTGAACGTAGTTCTGCCATAATTGAAGCTTCTTTTGATCCTTCAACCGGCGAACTAATCTTTAATCATTCTATTTCCTGAGAGTTTAACTATTAGTTCCATCTGCCAAATTCTGAACTTTACCCATTCTACAAGATACTTCAGTCTTGAAATTTGTTGTTGTTATTGTCAGTCCTAGTTCGAATCCTTCACCATTTCTAGCAGAGGTAGGTCAAAACCTTATTTTTTTGAATTGATCTTCGTTGTATTAAATCCGTTATATTAGACCAAATAAGACCATCAATCTACATTTCTATCTCAACCAAAGAAATGGGAGATTAGAAGGAACTTCAGGAGAGGCCACTAAGGTTTGAAGCACAAATGAGATTGTGTTGTCAAAGCCTTCAAAATTAAGTAATTGTTGTGAAATCGGGTCGAATCTTAGTAAAAACTAGACACTATTTTTTAATTGCAATTAATAAAATAAAATAGGAGTTTATGATTAATTTATTAATTTATTAGAATTAATAAAGAATCAAAATAAATCCATTGAATATAAAAATAAAAAATTTAAGAGTACTGAACTTGCTTTATAGAAAATATTTCATCTAATTATAACAATGATCATTGGTTTTAAAAAAATAATTTTTACAATTCAAGTGATGGTTGTGATAAGTCAAGTTTTCTGAAATTAGTTGGTTCAGCCCCATCTTTTAAAGAAAAATTTACTATTAATTTATTGGGTATAGTAGCATTTTATGTAAATTAAATTATAGCAATAAGCTTAATAAAAAACTAGACTCTAAATTAAATAATCGAGATAACTACAACTATTCAACTTAGTCTTTTTACTTATTATAAGTTAAATACAGAATTTCATAAATAACATATTTGTTACTTGTATCGATCTTTTATGACAATTATGGATCATTGAATCTATGGATAGTTATAGAATAATTAACATTACATTAATTTGTCAAATCAATCAATATTAATTACTTACAAAGTATAAAAACATAAAACAAGAAATATTTAAATTAAAACATAAATATAAGTTTAGAACAAAACTTTACAAGGTTACAATTAGAGTTTTGAATCTCCTTAGATCAGAATATTTGAATTTAGCTACGCATAACTTTTGTTTGAACACCAAAAATAGAAGAAAGATGAAAGATTGAAAAAAAAACTAAGAAGAAATGAAAAAGAGAGTATTGGAGAGGCGAAAGACATGTTTTCCTCTCTCTTTTCTACTCTAAACCTAGTCTCCTACTTTGCAAAGATCCCTATCTAACACAAATTCAGATCCCTATATAATAGGGATGGAAAGAAGTTTTCTAATTGAACTTCAACTCTTTAAGTTAAAGAAAAAAAACTAAGAAGAAACGAAAAAGAAAGTGTTGGAGAGGCGAAAGACGTGTTTTCCTCTCTCCTTCCTACTCTATACCTAGTCTCCTTTTACCTTGCAAAGATCCCTATTTAACACAAATTCAAATCCCCACATAATAGGGATGGAAATAAGTTTCCTAATTGAATTTCAACTCTTTAAGTTAATCTGGCATTAGGCGTAATCTCACCTTATCCATTCCAATAGTCTATCCATTTTTTTCAAAATTCGTGATTTTGACCAATAATATTCCAATTTGATGCAATCGCCACTTTTCATCCCTTAAAAAAAAAAACATTAATTTTCCTATTTAAGCACCAAAATAAATCCAAAACAATCATTAATTTTCTTATCTAAGCACCAAAATAATTCCAATTAACATAACAAAATAATATTTTATTCCCTTACACCGGACTTATGCTTGTCCTCAAGCATACATCAATTCAATACATTAATCATCCTCATAACAATCTCTCATCTTATTTCATGTTATCCAGAAATATCCAAAAGTTAATTCACATTATGGGTTTAGGATAAAATAACAATATAGAGAATAAGCACTTATATGACATATTTTTAGAATAAAAACATAATATCTCATCAATTCTATTAAAATAAAATGAAACAAGATTTGACACCCTCCCATAGATTTCACTCTATACACTCAAAGTATTTATAGTTCATGAAAGTCTAAAACTAATGCATAGCAAGTTATCTCCATAAGTTTGTTCATAAATCATAACTCCATTTAATAAAGATGAACATAATGCATAAATCAAAGGGACTTGATAAGGGTTTTACTGTGGCTTAGGTAACGTATAACAAAAGGAAGTTTTTAGGTTAAATAAATTGAAGGAACTTATAAAAACTTGTGTATAGAAATTTCAACTTAAATCAATCCAAAACTCATTTAATTCAAATAACATCCTTTTCAACCACTTTTTTCCTTTTATTTTTTTCTTTTATTAACAAAAACATCAAAGAGGAGATGTGTTTTCCTTTTTTTATATATACTTCTCCCCCCAATCCATCAAAAATCAAATTCAAATTCAAATTCAAAATAATGCAACTTAAATAAACTAATTTACTTTTCATAAAAATAGTCAAAATTCTATGTAAATAAGCTTTATACAATTCCTTCAATTTAGGGGCTTAAAATCATTAAGGACATCAGCAAAAAGAAGGGTAAAATTGGATTGTAACAAGGTTAGTATTCAAGAAAAGAAAAATTAAGGTTCAAATTGATTTTCTAAGGATAAAAGTAAAGTAGGCTTGTTTAGCTAAAAAATGGTTATCTTAAGTACCCTTATCATTTTTATACATAAATTCATAAAAAATATGATCTCAACATGTATTCAAAAGCAAGTCTAGCATAAACAAGCTATGTCGATAACACATAACAAAAATAAATATATGAGCACAAATATGATAAATGCTCTTAGGCTGAAAGCTCACATGGATGTCAAAATGCATTAAGTCTTGGACACTTTCATTCAATAAAACCAACAAGATACTTCAAATAATTTGATGAAAAACACTAATAAATTTAATGAAAAACGCTAAATTATGTTTGTCTCTTTTATGCATTATTTTTAACTCAAAAATGTATCCTAACTTAATGATTATCTACAGATAACAATTAGAAAATTAAGAGGCTATCATGAGGATTGAGGAATAATAAATATATGAATCATAGTATTTATGAATCCAAGCACAAATCATAAAGTTCATCATCATATATAAGCTCGATTTCCCACGCCTAAATCATATATTGTCCCCAATATATGCATAAGATGCTTACATATCATAAAAATAAAGCATAAAGTAGAAGACTCTCCTGAGTTGTGAGCATCTAAAATGAGATGTACTATGGTGTTAGTGGATATGGAGGTATCATGTGACACATAATTGAATTCTCTTTTGTTTCTCAATCTATCACATCCTTTGGCTATTTGAAAACACTTCTGATGAGTACTTGTGGTAGATTCTGTGGTGGATTGATTTTGTATAGTTGGATTCATCATAGACTTTCCTTTCACCATTGTCCTAGTAGTATCTTTGGAGTGTTCCATAATTATAACAATTATAAACATAAAACTAATTAAAAAATGATTAAAACAACCTAATAATAATAAAATGTAATTCAAAATGAAAGCAACTAAAAGTAATTAATAAAAATGAAGTAAAAATAAATGGAAAATAAATAGAACATTAAAACAATACTGGTGGGTTTTGGTTTAGTGAATATGGGATGTTGCTGAGTGGCTGGCTGGCTGGAGTAAGATGGGGCTGGGTTGGTGTGCGTCTGGTTCTTTGGTGGCTTATGTTACTATGGGCGCTACAAATGATGTTGATTGCTTCTGCTGGTTGGTTTGGGTGTGCGATTGATGGGGTTGTTGTGTTGGAGTTGGGTAGCTTTGGTTCTGCTGGTGCTTTACGCAAGTGGTTGGAGCTGTCTTATGACGTTACCGGCTTAAAGAAAAACAAACATAATGGGGCTTTTTTATTTTTTTGTTTTCTTTTAAAAAATATTATACAATTTTAATTAATTATTTATTTGTTTATATTTTTATTTTACTTTTATTTTTATTAATATTTTTTAAATAAAATAATGACAAGTTTCTTTAAAACCTAAACATACTACTAACATTTATAAGGTAAGATCACACCTTATGAATATTAGTATTCTGAAATTTTAGGGGTTCCATTTAAGAAAGCTAAATTGTATAAGGTGTGATCTTTCCTTATGAGGTTTGTTATTCTGGATTTCTAAGGGTTCCATTCCACAAAGCTAAATCGCATAGGGCATGATCTCTTCTTATGAGATTGAATATTCTGAAACTTTGAGTCTCTAATCCTAACAACTGAATTACATAAGGTGTGATCGCACCTTATGAAATTTAGTATCTTCAAATTTTACAACCCCATAAGCCAATAAATTTGGGTTGCCTCTAAAAAATGAAATTATTTAATGTCGGTATGCTCGATAGGGCCTTTTTTCTTCTTAAACTTCTACTTAATTGCAGTTTGGTATTCTTTAAAGAGTGCTATTAGCCCTTCCTCTTGCCTTGTAGTTAATCGTTTTGAGATGATCATAGGTAATGAGTCTCTTTCACTCAAATAGACATATTTTAGTTGATCAGGTAAGGCCATTATTTCTATCTTCGGAGCCTGCAAAACAAAAGACAATCTTTTTTCATGAGTTATAGCAATTTTAGCATTTAAAGTTTTCAAATCTATTAGCATTATTGGTAATGATTCTACAACTTCATATGTTTTATCAACTTACTTATTCACTTCTGGTTTAACATTAAACTCCAACTCATCATCAACACTTTCTTTTTTAAAAATTTCCTACACAAATGAACCCATAATATCCATATGGTAAACGTTCTAAAAATCATTAGGGTACTTCATTGCGTCAAAAATATTTAACTTCACTATATCTCTATCAAACTCAACGGAAAGAGTATCCTTATGCACATCAGTTTTCGTCTTGGTTATCTTTATAAATGACCTTCCTAACAAAATTGAAGCTGAATGTTTAACATTATCTCCATCCATTTTCAAGATGTAAAAATCCACTGGGAATACCAAGCTGTTAACTTGGATTAAAACATCGTCAATAATACCAATAAGACGCATATAAGAACAATAAGTTAGCTGAATAATCGAATTAGTTTCTTACAAAGAATTCAGATTTAAAGCTCGATAAATTGAGTGTGACATGCATTAATATATGCAACTAAGTCTAGCATAGCACGCTCATTTTTCTTATCACTAATAACTATGAAAGTATACTTTTCTACTTATCACAGTTGATACACTTTTACCCAAAATTATTCTCTCCTTATCCTTCAACATCCTTTTATTTCTGCATAGTTCTTTCAAGAACTTTGCATATTTTAGAAATTGCTTAATGGCTTTTAGAAGTGGTATATTGATTTCAACCATTCTAAAGGTTTCTAGGATCTCTCTTTCATGTTTCTCTTCTTTTGATTTAACCAACCCGCTAGGGAAAGGAGGTACATGTGCATTAGCTGATATCGATAAAGATAAATCTATCTTTTACTTGTATTGATTATTGAGTTAGAAGTTCATCTTTCTTTTCTCATTCATCATGCTTTTCTACCTCCATTGATAAGGAACATTCAAATTGAATTTCCTTATCACTTCTCAAAGTCATTGCACTCACATTTTTTTAGAATTTATCACATTTAGGAAGGTAATTTTCTTGATGTTTGCACTTCTAATTTAGTAATAGAGGTGGCTAATTAATTGATTTGATTTCCTAAGTTCTAAAGATTTGCTCTTATTTTCTATTGAAATTGTTGAGAATTAGTAGTAAGTGCCTTAACAATTTAATCCAAAGACATAACTAAATTTGAAGAATAAGATTGAGCATATATAGGGGCTTAAGGTTATCTATTGAAATTGTGAGATTGGTATCTTTGTTGCCCTCTTTGATTTTCATAGATAAAGTTTGGATTATTCCTCTATCCTAGATTATAAAGATTAGAATAAGGGTCATATTTTCGTTTATGTTGACCAGGAAATCCCCCTATTAAATTAGCTTCTTGAAAGGAGTCTTGTTGTAATGTAGGGAACACGTTTATAGGAAGTCCAAAGAATGAGTATATTCTGCACACTCATGTCAATTGCAAGTGACCTATAGTCATTTGACTAACTAGAGTAGTTAAATATGAAAATTTATCCTCAAGTTTTATGTTACTTATCTCATTCACCTGCTTAACAACTCCATCCTTTCTTGTACCAAACTGTTGAGCATTTTCAACCATATTTGACACCAATTGTTTAGCTGCTTCAGGTATTTTATTTATCAAAGCTCTTCCACTAGCTACATCAACCATACTCCTATCCATTGCAATAGTCCTTCATAAATGTACTGGATCAAAAGTTGGTTAGCAAGTTGATGGTGAGGGAAGCTTGCACATAACTCTTTAAACTTCTCCTAGTATTCATAAAATGTTTCTTTGATGGATTTTCTTATCCCACATACAGCCTTGGCCCTAGGCAGGGGCGAGCTGGGTGTCTACTCAGGGCCCACTTTTATTAAAAAAAACTACCTGTGAAATGTAGTTTATTAAAAAAAATTCTAATTTATTTTTAATTAAAGTCAAGGGCTCATATCTTCTCTTTCGTCCCGGGCCTACAAAATCTCAGGATCAGCCCTGCCCACATATCTCCTTTTTAATATTGGCTACTAGTGATGCAGGAAAGAACTTCTCCAAAAACAATCTTTTCATCTCATTTCATTTTATTACTGGGCTAAGGGGAAGATAATATAGTTAATCATTTGCCTTATCTTTTAATGAGAATGGAAAGGTTCTGAGATTAATTTTTTCTTCTATCACCCCTTGTGACTTAATTCCAGAGTAGACGATGTGGAATTTATTCAAATGTTTATGTGAATCTTCACCTATAAGGTCATGAAAAATTGTTAATTCAAATTTGATGCCGCTAACTCCCTCAACATTCTAATGTTAGGATTTGCCACATTTTCTTCAACTTTTTGAAAATTGGAGTCTTCACCAATTGTTATATCTATCTCAACTTACACTTCTAGAGGTGAATGACCGCGTCCTTGCTTAGTCACTTTCCTTAAATGACGCGTTGTCTTCTCAATTTCTAGATTATATTGCGTTTCACCTGTTTTAGAAGAACGAGTCATACAAGATGAGATTAGCAATAGACTATAAAATAATGCAACGAAACTAAAAAATTAAAATAGTTCCTCAATAATAGCACCAAATTTTGATCAAGTTATCGAAGTCATCAAAATTAATTCCGATTCTTTAATTTTTCATAGTAGTCGTAGAGCTAAGTCGAATCTCAAAAGAACTAAACACTAGTTTCTTAATTGCAATTAATAAAATAAAATGGAGGTTTATGATTAATTAACTAATTTACTAAAATTAACAAGGATTCAAAATAAATCAACTGAATATAAAAGTGAGAAATTCAAGAGTACTTAACTCAAATTCAAGGAAAAGATCTCATTTAATTGTAACATTGATAATTTGTTTTTAAAAAATAATTTTTACAATTCAAACAGTTAAGATAGCTATAATAAGTCTCAAAATTTTCTAAATTAAATAATTCAAACTCGGCATTTTAACCGAAACTTATCATCAATTAATTGAGTATGATAACATTCCATATCAATTAAATAACATCAATAAGCTTAGTGAAAAAGACTAGACCCTAAATTAAATAATTGAGATAACTACAACTATTCAATTTAATTTTTTTTATCATAAGTTAAATATGCAATTTCATAAATAAACTGTTTACTACTTATACCAATCCTTTATGGTAATTACGGATTATTGAATTAATAGATAACTTTAGAATAAACAACATTGAATTAATTTTTCAGCCCAATCAATATTAATTATTCATGAAATATAAGAATATAAAATAAGAAATATTTAATTAAACATAAATATAAGTTTACAACAAAACTTCACAATATTGCAACTATAGTTTTAAATCTCCTTGAATCAGAATATTTGAGTTTAGTCATATATGACTTTTGTTCCAATACTAAAAATAGAAAAAAGATGAAAAATTGAAAGAAAACAAAGAAGAAACAAAAAAAATGTTGGAGAAAGATCGACAAAAAACAAAGAAGAAACAAAAAAGTATGTTGGAAATGTGAAAGACGTGTTTTCCTCTCTCTTTCTTACTCTAAACCTAGTCTTTTTCTATCTTGCAAAGATCGCTATCTAAAACAAATTCAAATCCTTACATAATAAGGATGGAAAGAAGTTTCCTAATTGAATTCCAACTCTTTAAGTAAATCTGACATTAGGCGTGATCTAGTCTTATCCACTCCAGTAATCTATCCATTTTTTTTCAAATTTCATAATTTTGACCAATAATAGTTTAATTTGATATAATCTCAACTTTTTATCTCCTAAATAAAAAAAACATTAATTTTTCTGTAAGTACTAAAATATATCCAAAACAAAAGAGACAATTTCAATTAATATAACAAAATAACATTTTATCAATCTTCAACCAAAGCCTGTTTAATAAGAATTTTAATAATCAAAATTACTCATTCTGAAAGCACATTATGATCATATATGCCACAGAAAGATTTAGTTAATTGTAACAATTGAATTTAAGTTAAAATACAGCTGTAGGAGATAGAGGGAGATTCTAATTGTAATAAAATAGGTAAGTTATATAAATAGGGAAATGTAAATGAGAAAGACATTCCTTTATGAAAATATCATCACTTATTCCTTTCTTTTTTGTCTAATTTTGTGGTGGTAGAAGAGAAGCAATTCAGGTTTCTACCGCATACAAGGAAGTAGAGGGCTCCTTATATAAGCATTATTTTTCACTCATTTTTCTGACCTTTTATCAAAATCACTTAATTTTATAACAGTTGGTATTAGAGCACTTTCTTAGCAATGTCAAAAATAAGTGACTAGAACCAGGCAACAATGAAGCAATAAAAAACAATTGCAAGATCTTGAGAGCTAGACGACGAAGAGTATTGAACGGAGAGTGGAAGATTCTCACAAATAATGAAGGCAAGATGGATCAACTTTCTGTGGCTTTTCTGTAGATGAGCAATAGATCAGCTGGCCCAAGCCTCTACATCCATCCAAAGGTGTTCTGTGGAATGTTTAAAAAATTGAACTGAAAGTTAAATTGATAAAATAAAAAATTTAAAAAAATTTAATTGGTATTAGATAGTTATATAATTAATTAAAAATTAAATAAAATTAAAGAATTTAAAATATAATTAGAAGAGATTGTTCTTATATATCGAATAATTTGAATTTTAATTAAACAAGTTTGTTAAATATAAAATAATTGATTCATTTTAGTTTATAAAAATTTATTAATTTACTAAAATTGGCCATTTAAGTAATAAATTGATCAATTTTTAACAATAAAAATTATTGAAATAAATTGAACTAAAAAATTAAAAATTAAACTGAAAATTTTGATAATTGAATTTTTTAATTATTAATTTTTTTCTATCGTTCAGGTTAATCCTTGGTGATGGGCAAATGCTAATTCAGAAACAACAATCCAAAGACCTTCCATCCAAGCCCAAACCTATGACCAACTTGAATATGCCAAACCAAAAGTTGAGCCCATTTGATGGACTTCGTAGTCTAACAGTCAGGTTACGTCTACCAACAAAACTTGATTCAAGACTCAAGATGAGAGAGTGCGGAGATAAATATGTTAAAACAAATATCTTACAATGGGGCACATAGCTGCAAATGGGTCGGCCCATTATAAGTACTAATCAGGGTTCATGGACGAGTCCGTCAAGAGAAATGAACCCGCTAAGAGAGTAGCCATAACGCATGGGTCTGAACCACAATGACCCATGTCAAAATGGATATGTACTCACCAGATATTGTTCGTTTCCCTATTATAATTGATGAAACTCTGCCACCTGGCCAGCAGCTTCTGAATTCCACCAAAGGACATATTGTTTCTCCTTTTCATTGTTTGTTACTTCAAGTAATGAGCAGTAGCTAGTTTCTTAACATTATTATCTGCCACTTGTGATCTAATGTAGTATATTAAAAGAAAAGAGTTTTATGACCTAACAACCTACGGTCCATTTAACTTAAAGGAACATCTTCTCTTTTATTATTTTGGCGATCAGTCGCTTTAATGTTGTATGATTTGGCGTCGTTTTTATCTTTTATAGAGATGATGGTTACTCTCTATAATATATTCTGAATAAAAGGCACTCTTTTTATTTATTTATTAATTCAATTTTAACTTTTCAAAAAAAAAAAGCCAACGATCCATCAAAAGGTAATAGTTTTGTTAGGAAACGCAACAACAAGCTAATAGTCTTGTACATAAATACGTCTTCTGAATTTGGGCCATAAATTCTATCATCACAAGTTAATTGCCTACTCTTTTGACCGGGACAAAGGTGGGCGTAGTGCCACTTCATGCCATTTCCTAACGCGCACAACCAAAACCATTCAGAGCAGCGAAATTGCATAGAAAGGGGCAAATGTGCGTTGTGTGCGTGTGGATCCAAATGCCTAGTGGGTTCATGACTCATGAGTCACGTTGGACTCGGTTTCAATCATCTATCTATCTCCTGACCCCTCCACTTCATGTCCAGTCCTTTTTCTCTCTAAAGCTCAAAACAAGATTGATTCTTCATTCAATTTTTTTTTTGGTAAATTCTTCATTTAGGAACCCTTTTTGTATCTCCTTTTGACTACATCGACGCGACGCGTAAGAAAAGACTCCTTTCCTGCTCCCTGATATTTTTTGAGTAAAGCCAACAGTTACCCTTTGCAGCCACGACTCCTTCCTGCTTTCTGATATTTTGCGACTCAAGCCAACAGTTACCCTTTGCAGCCACGACTCCTTTCTGCTTCCTGATATTTTGCGAGTAGAGCCAACAGTTAGACTTTGCAACAACTATGCGCGTTGTGTCCGCCATTCTTGATTGGTCAAATAGCTGGCCCGTACCTATGAGTCAACCTTGAAGAAATTTTTCTCTCTTTAAACCTCAAACACAATTTATCTTATTGCCAGTCTTTTTGAAAAGCTGCAGTTGAGAAGTGGAAATGGTCTATACTTAATCAAGCTCTGCACCTGGTTGAGATACCCACACTATAAGAAAAAAAAGTCTATGACAGAAATTACCGACATAAATTCTAAAACTTTTGTCGGTAAGAACTTTTGTCGGTAAGTCAGATTAGTGACGGAATTTATCGAAAAATAAATCCATCGTAGAAATAGCCGTAGGTAATAATTACTGATGAAACACAGGATTTATGTTGATAACTTTACTGACGGAGATTTAATTTTCTGTTAGTAAATATACCGACAATATTTGTGCTATTGATCGTCGGTAAATATGCCGACAAACAAGAAGATTCCATTGGCACAGTTACCGACGATTTTGTACCTTCTGTCGATAAGTATGTTAAAACATTACTGACGATTACTTTTATTTCAACGGTGAGTTTACCGACGGTTAATCTAATGTCGGTAAATTTTGTGATAGAATTGATTATTTCGTCCGTGATTACTGACGGTAAGTAGTTTTCTGTCAGTAAATGAAACTAATTTTATCGACGGAACCACAAATGTCCGTTAGTAAATGAACCAAAATTTTTTTTAATAACATCAATAAATTTTATTTGATGATGTTATGGTTGATGCATAATTTAAACAGTTATGAATTTAATAGTATACATTTAATTTGTTTAAACAGAAATTTGATTGATGATATAAAGTTAAAAATATCTTAATTGATAATAAAAACATTATATTGTACATAATAAGTATTTGTAATTCAAATGAAATGAGTAAAAGTACATTATTAATCTAGTGACGCCGGATACTTGGATTGATGCAATGAGGTGCTAGCCCTACCCTTCAACTCATCCACGTCATCACAGAGTTATGTACTCTATCAATGTCTGTACTGTGCTCTAAAGCTCTTGGACTTGATTGGTTGTGGACCGTCTATTAGATGCTGTTGTACTGGACGTGGAGGATTGCAAATAATATGTATTCGCAAATGAACCTAAGCTGAATATCCTTTCATGACGGTCTCTACCACCCACTTAATGAAGATATGTTTTAGTCTCATTAACACCTTCAGATTGCTGAGACTATTGTTGAATGTTTTCTTATATTTGGCCTTATCAGAAAGCAATGTTTAAATTTGTAAGTGATAATTATTAAGCATTAATATTAAACCATAAATTTCACATTTTCTACATGCCCATAGACTTTTCCTGCATAAGAATAAAATGTTATAAGTGAACTAGGATTTATAAAAATTTTGGCAGAGTTTTCTCTAATTTTTATGATATCTACCCCCTGTTCAACAAAGAAAATAACTCAACAACACAGACATATATGGCACCAGACATTTATAACATTATCATTCTCAACAAGAAAAACATATTTTCATTCCAAAATTCACACATCAAATTCAATTGAAATACAACAAAGTAAAAAATGAGAATATAAATATAAAGTGTAGATACTTACAAGTCTTTCTGCATGTTCGTGATGGGTAATAGATCCTCCGTATGTACGGGGAGACTCTCTCCCCCTAGTCTTCCACGTCTGTTGGCCAAATTACGTTGTGAAATAGGCATTGCTTTAGGTGATGTCCAATACTGTTGCCAACGACTTCATATTTGTTCAGAAATATAAGGCGGTCGTACACTGGCCCTGTGTATCGCAGCAACAAAGTCTTGATAATGCAAACGTGCTCGTTTCTCCCATATTCTATAAATGATCGCCTCAAATTGAGAATCCTAAAAAAATTCTTATTAAAACAAAAGGAAAAACATTCGATTAATACATATGATGTAATAATATTTATCTAATTAATGTATAAAACTATTAATTAAAAAAGAAAATAATAATTTTTGTTGTACCTCAAATTCCTGATAGTAAAATTCTTTTTTCGCCTGAGAGATTCTTTTATACATAACCCTCAAGATCAATCTTCTCTTTGAATTTCGACGTCATGTTTCTTAAGCACGGACCAGATGGAATCAACCTAATATAAAAACAAATAAATTTATGCTATTTTAAAAATTATAAACATATAGTCTTTCATATATTTTCACTTACATATTATTGACAATTGTGATGTAAGTTCTTCCATCAGGTCCCTTAGCTCTAGGCTGGCAGCCACCTCCTTCATCCGCATTCTTTACCCCTGATATCTCTATCGATATAAGGGCACTGAATGATGTGGGGGGGGTGGATAGTGTAGTAGCGGGTACAAAAGGTGATGCCTCATCTGCAAGTGTAGTAGCTGGAGGGGAAGAAGGTGATTCAGCTCCAGCTGCTACACCATTCGATACTTCACCTGTATAGTAAGTATCTTCGAATCGTGGACTGAATCTTGGTCACATCATATCTTTTCTTCTCTTTGGTGGCATATTTCAACCTGAAATTAATATTTGATTAAAATTTGTAGAAATATTACAATTTGATTTCATTATTTTATACAATATATTGAAAAGGAAATAATTGATTTGTTGAATATAATATTCAATTACAAACATAAATTAATTGCAATCATCACTTAACTGTAAATCAAAATCATCTTCTTATTCTGAAGAATTTGAATCAAACTCAGGCTCTTCTTCATATCTCTGACCCTCCTCATCCTCTCTAGATAAAATTTCAACATATTCATTACATAGATCATTCAAAAATTCATTATCATCATATATGACATATGCATTTATTTCATAAGCATCTTCTTAAAATGCTTCACTTTCAATTCTTTGTTCTCCTTTTCCACGTGATTCAAAAACGCCTCTAAGTTTAACTTTGCAAGCAACTAACTAATCTGACTTATCTTATCAGAAGCTGAGAAAAAGGACATAATACACCTGGATCGCTTGCATTGCCAACACGAAATATTCAAAATGTCGAAATCTTTTTTGCTTGTTGATTTCAACTAGATTGTATCGACTATACACTTTTGTACCAACATTGGGATTGGATCAAACTAGTAACACTTAAATATCACACTTCGCTTTATTGGCAATGCAGGGTACTCAATTTCAAGTATCTTAATAATTTTGCCATAGTAATCTATTAATTCTTTTTGTATGCAAACTCCACTATTTATTATTGCTATGTTATGACTATGATATTTGTATCCATTAATGAAATACATCAGATATGATGTAACAGTTCGCAAAGGTCCCTTAGTAAGATCACATATGAACTTGTTCTCTATTGGATTTTCTAAGGCCTACAGGAAAGAAAATATCATATTAAACAGTATAATGTTATTTGAACACTTAATTCTTATAATTCAATCATGTCAATATTTGCAAGTGAAAACTTACATATTGTTCAAACCATCAAGGAAAGTATCTTCTAACTTTTTTATTGATATCATCCTATGTTTTGTCGGGTATGAGCTCGCATAACAATTCCTCATATAATCTATAAATATTATTATATATTTCAATTATGAATAACACTAAATTTTAAATTCGAAATAATCACTTGATACTTACTGCACGAAAAGTTGAACTTCTTGACAGTTCAATAAAATGTAACCATTAATAGCCTCAATTTCTTTCTCTATTAACATTCTTCTTCCATATGTTGGTCTAGGATATGTGAAAATGGATAAGTTGCCATTAACATCACTAGTTCCTCCCTTATCGTCATTGTGAAGAACTTTTCTTTCTCTTGTGTGAACATGTGGCTTAAAATAATGTGAACAAAGTATACTAGCTTCCTCCACTAAATAATCATTACATATCAAACTTTCAACTCTAGCCTTATTCTTCACATTTTTCTTAAAGTGATGCAAATACCTATATGAGCGAATAGGATTATACCAATTTAGTTATTAAAATAGGATATGACTTCAATTACGATTATTTTTGTTGAATTAACTCTTAAATGGATACATCCAAAGATATTGAACTGGACCAGCTAGTTTAGCCTCATGTGCTAAATGGACAGGTAGATGCTCCATACAGTCAAAGAAACTTAGAGGAAATATCCCTTCTAACTTGAACAAAATACAGAAATTTCACTTTCTAGTTTTTCTATTTCAACCAACTTCATTTCAGATGATGTTAAGCTTTTGAAAAACAAACTTAATTCTATTATTACTTCCCAAACCTTATTTGATAACAACTCCTGAAATGTAATTAGAATTAGCCTTTGCATAAACACATGACAATCATGACTTTTCATCCCAAATAATTTATACTTCCTTATGTCGACACTCCTAGCTAAGTTTGAAACATAACCATCCAGAAACTTTAAACTTTTCAACCATTCACACAATATTTCCTTCTGTAGTTTGGCCAAAGTGTAACATGTTTTCAGATATTTACCAGTGCAAAGATCTTTATGTAACTTATTCCTTCTACAAAAAAGTTTCAAATCAGCTCGTGATTTTGCATTGTCTTTTATCCTCCCTTCAATATTCATTATGGTATTGAACAAATGTCAAAAATATTTTTTGCAATATGCATCACATCTAAATTATGATGTATCAAATTATTTTTCTAATAAAGCAAATCCCAAAAGATGCTTCGTTTTCTCCATTCAAAGTTTCTACTAATGCTTGTATTAATTTCATCAACTTCAAATTCGGTCACTTTCAGTAAGCCTAATTCCTGAATCTCCTGCAATATCTCTTCACCAGCTTTGTGAGGGGGAGAAAGTGTTTTTACCATCCTATTCTTAATGAACTTTTGTTTATTGCGTCTAAATGGTTGATTTGGAGGAAGAAATTTTCTGTGGTTGTCAAACTAACATATTTTACCCCCGTTTGGAAAATAAAACGCTTCAGAATCATTGCCACAATAAGGACAAGTCAATTTCCCTACTGTGCTATAGCCAAACAACATGGCATATGTCAGAAAATCACTAATGGTCTATATCAAAGCTGCTCTCAACACAAAATTTTGTTTCAGAGACACATCATATGTCTCAACACTATATTCCCAAAGATACTGCAATTTAGATATCAATGGTTGTGAGAATACATTAATTTTATGCTTTGGATTTATAGGCCTTGGCGCAATCACTGTCAAGAACATATATGCCTCTTTCATACACATCCATGGAGGCAAATTATAAGGAGTAATTATGACTGGCCGTGATGAATATTGCTAGCCTGATTGACTAAAAAGTTGGAATCCATCCGTCGACAATCTTAACCTAATATTTCGACTTTCAGCTGCAAACTCATAATGGGTGTCATTGAAATGTTTTCATGCCAATGCATATGATGAATGACTCATTTTTCATCTTCCTGTTGGTGTTTATTATGTCATCTCATAAAGCATATAATCTTTGAAGTCTCGGAGTTAGCGAAAAATAATACATCCGCTTCCAGGTTATTAACTTATGTTTCATAAAACGCTTTCTAGGCTTAAACCTAGATTGACCACAAAATTTGCAGTCTTTTAATTCCTCATCATCTTCCCAATACAACATATATCCCAATTTGCAACAATCAATCTTTTCAATAGGCAAACCAATACCCCTAATAAGTTTCTTTATATTGTAAAAACTATTAAACATTATGTGATCAGGAGGCAATGATTCATTATACCATCTAAGAATTTTATCAAAACTACGATCAGAAATATTCCCTTCAGACTTTACGTTCAATATTCGAGCAATTGAAGACAATTGAGTAATTTTCTCACAATTTGGCCGTAGTTCTTGGTCAGTTGAGTGTAATAACTCAAAAAACTATTTTAATTGTGGGTTTGATTCTTCTTCAAGATTTTCTATATTTTATTGAAAGGTATAACTGGCTGCATATAAACCATTTGCATGTAAGGATTTTCATTTGCATCCACATTATTTGTTCTAAATCCAATTCTCCCTTCAAACTCATTTAAGTTCATTGACGATTGTGCTTCATTACCCCTTAAGGTGTTACAAATTAATGGCTCCCCGTGTCGTGTCCACTCAAAATAATTTGGGACAAACCCTCTTCTCAATAAATGCCCATTCACCTCATCAATAGGAAGGAAACGAATGTATTTGCACTTTTTACATAGACATCAGATCTTTGGGCCATCCATATATGCAAGTTAAGAACATGCATAATGAACAAAAGCTTTAACTCCCTCAACAAAATTATGATTAATGAAACCATTAGGTGTTAATCGTATATAAATCCAAGATCTATCAACATTACTCATTTCTACAAAACTATTAATGTAAAAAAGTGATTCCATTGTTAGTATCCTTCATGTTCCTTAAAGTTTACAGAACATCTAAACTTTACACATCCCCTAAGTATTAACCAATTGAATTGATCACCTATAATTAATTTCAAAACTATGATACATGGCATTACTTACACCTGTGAATCAAGAAAACAAGTTCTTACTGTGACTCCTAGACTCGTGGAATTTTTCACCGATAAGCCTCACTGGAGCTGCATCAGATTTTTTTAGCCTATATACCCTCCTAGGGGTTTATTATGGAACAAATTGTCTTGTCTATGAAACGTATTAATTCCTTGTGTCAATACTAAGTTTGCATTAATCACATTGAAGTTGAAGTATTAATCGGTCAAATTAATCACCTACAATTGATTTCAAAACTATAGTACGTGGCGTTGTTTATAATTGTAAATCAAGAAAACAAGTTCTCGCTATGACTCCTAGGCTCGTGAAATTTTTCACCGATAAGGCTCACAGGAGTTGAATCGCGGGTTTCTAGCCTATATACTGTCCTTGGAGGTTTATTAATGCCTCAAATCGTCTATAACATCTCAAACTCATTCCACATACATTAAATACGTAGACTATTAAAGAAGAACATAAAAACTCATCAATGATTATAAGAATATTCTAAACAACAACACAAAATCAAGACCTCCTTTGTATTCACACAAAATCCAAAGGTATCATAATCGTATTATTAAAGCAATACATATGGTAAATATTAGTTGGACGACTATCCTGAATGGATGGATAACTTTAGACTATAACGAAGAAAGATGAGCAAAACTTTTCAACACAATATAGGGCTTGCGAAAAAGAATATGAAATATTTAACATAATACACTTGTTCTAATACAACATTATAAACTAATGTGGTTCATCATGCTATAGGAGTAAGATCATGAACAAACTTTCATCGATCTATTTAATCCTTTTACTAGAGTAATATTAAAGTAAGGTGCCAACATACATAGTCTTGAAAGAGGCACAATTTATCCTTGAAGTGACTATCAAAAAGTAGACCACATCATACACAAATAAAGTCTTAAACATTATGTCAGAAAATAAGTCCAAATTATGCAAACTAATGATCATCATCAGGATTAAAAGATATAAACTTGAGTGATTAGACAAGTTTAAAGCTTAACGACATGGTGATGGAGTTATATAAATATAGTGCCTTGGAAAGTAAGTGTATTTACTTATAACTTAATTTTCTTCTAATTATTTTTTGTAATGAAAATATTTATTATTAATAAAACAAAAGAGTTGGTTTTATATGTATGAGCAGAATAAACTAGTCATAAGGTACGGAGATTCTTTTGTAAGTAATATATATATACATAGAGATGTATGAGAAACATGTATATTATTAGAATCTAAAATAATTGATTCACAGTTAAATAATCAAGTTGGTCGCTTGATTATGGTTTAGACTGTAGTGTTGTGATTTATCTCAATGTAAGTAAAAGAGTTTATTTCAAGGGAATGATGAGTTTCATATCATGATAGTAGTTGACTATCGATAATGGCATTATTAAATGAATCTGGAATTACGTATGTTTTAAAGAATAAAATAGGCCGTTACTTTAATCTTAAAACATACACTTGAGCATTCGTTTATTATGGACCACAATCTTGATGAGTGGTGAACTCATATGTGTTTCATTATAATTCTTGATATGATCGGAATGGATATTTACAGAGTATCAATCCAGTGTCTGCATGTTGGAATTACTAATTGAAACAAGTATTAGGGAACATTCACTCAAATAAAGAGTTTATAATGATATCATCGCTTCTAGATGTTTTATGAAGATTGGTGATTAAACTGGTGCCAGTAGTTTGATGGACTAGCTACCCATCAAGTTTTAACACCAAGATAAGATCTTGTGTGTTAATCACCATATAGAGTAAAACGAAAGATCTAGAAGGAAAAATCAATATAAGGGCAAAACGATAATTTTACCCTTTATTATACAGATGGCTATAATATAGTTCATATTAGAGTTTACAATTGGACATCTTATTTGAAACATGTGTTCTTATAATATTTAATAATTCAATAGTTCAACTAATTTTCTTTAGTGGAATGACATTTAGTTAATAAGTTTGAATTAATTCTAATGAGATTAAATTAATTCTGGGCTTATTGAAGCTTGAATTATATAAGTCCAATTAGATTCCCCATTTGGCTTCTAGGAAGGTTATCAAGCAAAGTAAGAAATACAAATAGAGATTTTAAAGCCTATGATTGAATGTTAGGCTTACTTTAATTAGAAGCCTAAATGAACATTTAGAAATGGGCTAGACTTTGATTTAATTTGATTAATTAGATTAATTAAAGTAAATCAAAGTTATTAAGATAGTTTTTAACATGCTTTATTATCATTAAATGGAGTTATAACCTTATCATTAAATGGTTTAATGGTTTTCTTTTAATGATAGCATATAACCATTTAGCATTCATTGGACTAAAGAAGAAAGAGGTGCATTTGATGGACCCTCTTCCTTCTTTCATCACAAAATTGAAAATGAGATGTATCATTTTAGGTTATCGGTCTTTTCATATAGCCATCTTAAAACAAATGAGAAGAGTCACATTTATTGACTTCTTTATGATTGATTAAGGAAGGATGTGATGCATTAGATGCACTTCACTTCTTTTTTTGAGGCTTAATTGAAATTGAGAGAGAGAATACAAGGGGTTGTTGAATTTTTTTCTCTCTCTCTCCTATCTTGCATGAGATAGCCGAAATTTGCATGAAAGGTATCTCATCTTTGGCTTCTTTTTTCTAAGGCAAAATATCTTCAAGTTTTCTTCTCCTTTCCTACCAAAGGATATTTTTAACCAAGTTATCCAAAGAGAACTAATGGTAGATCGGATTGGTCGAGAATGCAATAACAAGAAAAGGATACATCACCTAGGAGAGGATAGATTACTGAGGATAGGATAGCATAGCGAGGAGTTAAGGCTGTAGCTAAGGAGTCGGTATATTTCTACCCTCTTGTTCTTATGTTAAATATTTTCCTTATACCATATCATGTATGGCTTGACATGGTGATTTGGTTATATTGCTTCCGCTGAAATTTGATTTCTAAAAACAAGTTTTTGAAATCTACTATTTTAGCCAAATCTTGCATGCTTAAGTTTTTAATCCAACACATAGAATATTCAACATACCATGCTTTAGTATTCTTGAAATTGTAAGCATCATACTTTATAGATATTTTAGTTTTAGGTCTGCTTAGTCTATCTGTCTTTGCAATAGACAAAATCTACCAAAATATTAAAGTTGAAAGGTCTCACATGATATCAACAACTCAAAATTTCATGCCTCAAAGTTCTCATAAAACATTAGAATTCAAAGGATTTTCAAAACATCAACAACAAAAGCATCATATTTTATAGATATTTTAGTTTTAGGGCTGCTCAATATATCTGTCTTTGTAATATACAAAAGTCTAAATGATTAAGTGCTTTAAATTAGTTTGGATACTTAAACTTTCTTTTAAATTTATTCTTTATAAGGTTTGGATACTTAAACTTGACATGTCCAAACTTCCTACATTCATTAAAAATAATATTAGATTTATACTTTAAATTACTTTTACATTTTCCTTTAAGGTCTCTACTTTTAGTGAACTCCTTAGAACACCTTTTTACTCAAGTAGTTATTAAAATACATCATAATTTTGGGAATATTGTTATCAACATCACATTGTCTTAAGGTTTTGAATGAGTCATCATCGATATCCCTTTTTGAGCTCTGAACATTATGTTCAATGTCTTGCTTAGTTGCTTCATTCTCTTGCATTTCCATTAGTCTCATCTCATAAGTGATTCACAAATTCCTCGAGTAATAAATTTTGTAAGTCCTTTGCCTATTATATCACTTTCATTTTAGCCTCCCATACTTTTGGTAAAGACCTAATAATCTTCC
>JANZXR010000171.1:35373816-35399116 GCA_027575705.1 Erythroxylum echinodendron
TGATGAACTTATCAGTTACCTATGTATAGATTATTACAATCCCAACATAATTTTACTCATTATTACAATCCCAACATAATTTTACTCCAAAACTAGTAAGTGCCTTAATTCTTATATAATCATATGTGGGAATCAGTAGATAGTAAGGATCCTAATTAGGAATTTCGTCTTATATATGGTTATTAGAAGACTAAAAACAGTCTTACTAGAGAAAGTTGAACATTTTTCTTGCTCAGTTTGGAAAGATTACATAGTAAAAGTAAAAGTAAAAATAAAAGTACATGTATATTTATAAAAATATATACTATATTCCATTCAACGACTCAATGTAATTTGATTCTTATTTTGCTTCTTTTGACTGATCGACTCTTATAATGTTAGGTTTGCTACAAAAAAAAAAGTCCTAGATGAGTTGCTTTTCTATATTATTGAACAATATATACTATATAAAATTTTTAAGTCATAAAATTAGTTTACCTTTGAATAAACGCATTTTTCTTAAAATCTTGCCCCTTTGCTCATATAATTTCCCAATTATGAGTTTTATCACATTTCACACTGACACTCCCATATAAATGGATGCATATATATCTTGAATGTGATGCTTATTTAGTAATATGTAAAAGATCCTAGCAAAAAACTTTGTGACTATCTTCGCTAGATTGTCTTTGAGATTTAAAAAATGAGAACCAACTTACTTTATCCTTAAAGTCTTTCTTGATAAAGTGTTGATCCATTTCGTTGTGTTTAGTACGATAATAGGGGACTAGATTGACAGTAATTTTAATGATTTTTTTATTGTCGTCATATAAATTCTTCTCAAATTTAGGAGCAAACCTAATTTTAATCAATAAACTTTTAATTCAAAGAAGTTTGAAAAGATCTTCTCCCATTCCTCATAGCTCTAGTACTAGATAATGCTACTATCTTCTATTTTTTCTTCTTCATGTAACTAGATTATCTTTTATAGATGTAAAAAATATTGAAACGGATTTGATATTAAAATATTGTTTCCTAATCTACTTCTATATAGCCATCAATATTCAAATGATTATTCTAAAAAAATAAGTCATTTTTTAAGAGAGGAGTTCAAATATCAAAGAATCCAAAATACAAAATCTATACGATCTTTACTAGGAAAGTTTATAAATTGACTTTCTATAATATAAGCAATTTCTAGGTGAATATGTGATATATCGAAGAGTGTAAATAACTGAAGTTAACCTTATTCCCTATTAAAAATAAGACACGTAGGGCTAAAAGGGTTTACAAAGTCAAGCTTAAGATTGATAAAACTATAGATAGATTCAAGGCTAGGTTAGTTACTAGAGGGCATAATCAAATTCATAGTGTTCATTATGTTAATAGTTTTTTCTCAAATTAAAGTTTTCATAGTCAAATTGTTCGTTGCTCTAGATAATCATAAAGTCTAGCCTTTAGATCAATTAGATATCAACAGTTATAGATTGGATAGGTTTTTGAATTTCGCATATGGAACAATGAGTTTATTTCTAGCTTAAAAACTTTTGACATTACTCATTCAATTATGACCCATGCTTATTTATTAAAAATCAAGACTCTTAACTTATTGCTCTTTAATATATTTAGATGATGTTTTGATTACTTTAAATTTAGAAAAGGAAGTTTAACATCTTCTATAAATAGCAAAAGAGCACTAATAGGATACTATGGTTTTCTTAGTCCTTCACTCATTTTATAAAAGAGCAAAAAACAAAAAACATATCTCAAGGCATTTAACAGAAGCTTAAAAAATTCAAACCCATCACATATTAATTCATTGATAAACCCAACTTTAAGAATGTAACAACCAAACCTAACTAATAAGAAAATGTATTAATGATAGAGATTAACAATACTTAAAATTTAAAGTTAATATTTAGATTAACAATACATAAAATTTAGATTAACAATACTTAAAATTTAAAGCCATAAACTGAAGTTCATACCATAAACAAGTTTCGGTTGGTGCAGGCCATTTACATTAAAAATGTAGCAAGTTCAAATGGGAGGTTCAAACCATAAACAAATACCCAAATTAAACCAAGTTCACAAAAACTCAGTAAATAAAAAAACCCATTTACCTCAACCGACAAGTAGAAGAAGTCACTGAAGCATGTGAAGGAAGAAGATGACGGAGCTAGAGTGTCTGACGGCCAAAGAAGATAACCAAAACAAAGAAAGAAGATAATGACAATCAAAGCAGTATACAAAACATAGTAACAAACAAAACTCGACATCGTAAAAAAAATCAAAGAACATAATGTTACCTCAATCGACGATTAAAGGAAGACGATGATGACATGCGATGTATGAACGAAGTCGAGGAGAAAAGAACGAGCGATGATGATGGCCCACGATAATGAGTGATGGTAAGGTGAAAAGATGGCGAAAACACATAGGATTAAATAAGGGGGGAAGGTTCGAGATGTGCTTAACGCCGAATGAAAATGATGTTGTTTGGTATTAAACCAAATGACATCGTCTTCGATTTAGTTAAAACGATTAAGCTGAAGCCAGCGATGGAGTAGCCAAACCGTCAGAAGTTTACCGATGAAATACATTACTGTCGGTAAAACCCGACGCTTGATTATTGAACTAAGCATTTTCGCATAAATTTATCGATAGAATGGTTATACCATCGAAAATTCATCGACAAAACACTGATTAGTCAGTAAATCCCCGATGCTAGTTTATTGCGGCAAGCATTCCCACCTAATTTACCGACAATTATGACTTTTTTATTGCTATCTTCTGTTAAAAAATTTACGAGGATATTTTACCTCTACCTTTACTAACGAAACTTTTGTTCGTCGCAAAATGAAAATTTTCACGACCTTATTACCAAAAAATATTAATTTTTTGTCTTTAATTAGTTACGGTATTGTTTCTTTCTGTAAGTTTCCGTTGATAATTTATGATGTTCTTGTAGTGATTTGTGCGCTGCTTATAGGGTATTAAGATATGTAAAGGATAATAAAGACCAAAGACTTTCCTTTTAATTCTTTTATGAAGTTATAAGGTTTTTACGACTTAGAATATGGTGATTGTCCAATCACTAAGGCGGAATTGGTTGTGATTGAGTTTTCTATTTGTGAAATCATATGGTGGGATTGGTTGGTTTCAATTTGGAAGGGAAATTGTTAAAGACCTGTCAAACCTAAGGGGAAATGAAGGATCTAGTGATGTTTAAAATAAAGATTAAATGTTTTGTAATATTAATATGGATACTACCATAACGATTATTATATCTAACTATGACATCACTTTTTTAAATAACAGTTTTGCATAAATGAATAATGTTGATAGATCTTACATGTATAGATGATTAACGCCTAATAGTTTCATTAATCCTGAGTTTGTTGAGGGAGTTGAAGTTTTTATTGACTATACATGTTCTCAACCTGCATATATGGATGGTCTAAAGATCAGATTTCTATGTAAAAAGTACAAACACATTCGTTTTCTTCCTATTGATGAAGTGAATGGGCATTTATTGAGAAAATGGTCTGTCCCAAATTATTTTAAGTGAACATGACATGGGGAACTATTGATTTTTAACACCTTAAGGGGTAATCAAGTACAATCGTCAATGAACTTAAATGAGTTTGAAGGGGGGATTGGATTTAGAACAAATAATGTAGATGAAAATGAAAATACTTATATGCAAATGGTTTATGATGAAGCCGGTTATACCTTTCAGGAAAATGTAGAAAATCTTGAAGAAGAACTAAACCCAAATGTAAAAAACTTTTTTGACTTACTAAAATCAGTTGATCAAGAATTATGGCCAAATTGTGAGACCATGACTCAATTATCTTTAATTGCTATAATATTGAATATAAAGTCTGAAGGGCATATTTCTGATCAAAATTTGGATAAAATTCTTGCTTGCTATAATGAATCATTGCCTCCTGATCATACAATGATTGATAATTTTTACAATATGAAGAAACTTATTAAGGGTTTTGGTTTGCCAGTTGAAAAAATTGATTGTTTCTAATATATTTTGTTAATGGATACCAATTTCATACAGAACATCATAGCCGTAGAATGGCATGGTTTACATACAAGGAGAATTGATGGATTACTATGGTAAAATTATTGAGATACCTGAAATTGAGTACCCTTCGTTGCCAATAAAATGGAGTATGATATTTAAGTATGAATGATTTGATCCAACTCCTAATGTTAGAATAAAAGTGCATAGTCGATAGCATCTATTTGAAATCAACCAACGAAGAAGATATAGACAATTTGAATATCATAGTTTACATTAAGATAAGTTAGACTGGTTGGTCGTTTGCAAAGTAAAAGCTAGAGGTGTTTTTGAATTACATGAAAAAGGAGAAAAATAAGGGAATTGAAATTTCAGGAAGATGTTTATGAAATAAATACATGTGTAACATATGATGATAGTGAACCTTTGAACGATCCAAATAATGAATATTTTGAAATTTCATCTAGAGAGGATGAAGAGGGCAAGAGATTTAAAGAGGAGCTTGAGTTTGATTCT
Organism: Erythroxylum echinodendron; assembly: GCA_027575705.1. Taxonomy (NCBI): domain Eukaryota; kingdom Viridiplantae; phylum Streptophyta; class Magnoliopsida; order Malpighiales; family Erythroxylaceae; genus Erythroxylum; species Erythroxylum echinodendron. The sequence continues at coordinate 35,378,351 of JANZXR010000171.1, forward strand.
AATTCTTCAGAAAAAGAAGATGATGATTATTTTGATTTACAATTAAATGATGATAGTGATTAATTTAGGTTTTTAATAGAATATTATATGAATAGATCTATTATTACATCAATAATATATTGTTATATATTTAATTTATATTGTTCTATTACTGGAATATTCAATAAAATATGAATTTCAGGTTAAAAATATGCCACAAAGGAGAAAATAAGAAATGATGCAACCAAGGGTCACGTTATCATGATTTGGACGAGCCAGTACAGGTCCAAGTGAAGGATCACATAGAATCAGGTGTTGCAAGTCTAACTATTACACATCCAGATGAGGCATTACCTTCACAACCTACAGTTCCTGTATAGTCACCTTCTGTACCTGTTACTATACCATCTACCACCTTTATACTGACAGAGATATTAAGGGTAAGCATTGCTGATGAAGGAGGTGGCCTCCATCCTAAGACTAAAGGAGTTAATAGAAGAACTTACATCATAATTGTTGACAACCTATGAGTGAAATTCTAAAAATTTTGTAATACATGATAACGCCATAGGTTTATACTAAAGTTATAGGTTTTAATTTGAAAATGATCTAAAATAACTTATATATTAGGTTGGTTTCATCTGGAACCTGCTCTAGAAATATTTCATCCAACTTCAAGGAGAAAATAGATTTTGAGGGTTATATATAGAATAATATCTCTCAGGCGACAAAGGATTTTTATTGTCAGGAGTTTGAGGTACAAAAAATATATTATGTAGTCTTTTTTATTTTATTAATTTTATACATTAATTATAAGTACTTATAATATATTTTTCTTTTTTCAGATTTTTTTTTAGGATCCAAAATTTGATATTGTAATTTATAATGTATGGGAGAGGCAAGTTCATACATGTTATAGAGACTTTCTTGGTTCGATATATAAGAATGATGTGTGACCTCCTTACATATCTAAAAAAATATGGACTCTTTGGTAGCAGTATTGGGTATCACTCAAGACAATGTCTATTTCAGAGCGTAATTCTACAAACAAACGTGAAGAACCAGAGGGAGAGAATCAAACCGTACACATTGGAGGATCTGGGACCCACCAGGAGTATGCAGAGAAACTTGTAAGTATCTAAACTTTACACTTATATTATGATTTTTGCACTTTGATGTATGAAATTTAGAATAAAAATATATGTGTATTATGGAGAATGATAATGTTATAAATGTCTGGTGCCAATAATGGTTGTGATGTTGAGTAAATTTTTTTATTCAACATGGGGTAAATATCATAAAATAGAGGAATCTCTGCTAAAATTTTTATAAGTTGTAGTTCACTTATAACACTTTATTCTGATGTAGGAAAAGTCCATGGACAAGAAGCCTACACTATGTCAGTTCTTTTTTCACACTCACACTAAGAATCATGATGGTGTGACCTTTGTCAATACTCGATGTAGAGAACTTAATGTATTGAAAATTTATACTTTAATATTAATTCTTAAAAAGTATAACTTATTAACATAAATAATTATAATGATAGGACCAAATACAAGAAAGCATTCAACGACAGTCTCGACACTCTGAAACTGTTGATGAGAGTCAAACATATCTTGATGCAGCAGGTGGTAGGGACCGTCGTGAAAGGATCTTCAACTTAGGTTCATTTGCAAACACAGGTTATTCACAATCCTCCACATCTATTATAGCTGGATCTAGTGGACAATCCGCATCAAATGAGAGAGTCGTTTATAACACTTGATAGAGTACATAGCCCAGCTCCGTAATGAGATGGATGAGTTGAAAGGGAGGGATAGCACCTCATCACAGCAATCAGAGCATCCGCCTTCACCAACTGCATATTTTAGATGGATAAGTGAATTCCGATGTTTTGCTAATCTTAAGTAACTTTGTACGAATTCTTAATTTACAGTTATTTTCAATATATTTATTGTTGTACATTATAATTTTTATTATATATTAAGAATACTTTATATTATCAATCAGCTTATTGTTTAGACAAATTAAATGTAGAAAAAAATAAAAAGATTATCACTAGAAAACTCGAAAACGAAGTGAGAAATGGTGGTTGAAATTACCATAGGTAAATTTCTCGACAGAATTACGATATTCCGTCAGTAATTTACCTAATTCAATTTACGGACAGAGTTAGGTAAATTACCGTCGGAATGATATTTTCCATATGTAAATTTAGCGACAGACATTGTTTATTCGTAGGTAAAATTTATTGACAGATCTCGACGGAATAAAAATATTTCTTAGGTTAATTTACCGATTGACAAACAACTTACATTCGCTAAATTTTTTGACAGAATTGAAAATTTTGTCGCTAAATTTACTAGCAGAATTAAAATAGTCCATCGCTAAATTTACGATGGATTCGAAATATCCATCACTAAATTTTAATTACGACTACTTCTCTAACGACTCTTTCCATCTGTAATTTCAATCACTAAATATAATTTTTCTTATAGTGATAAAACATAGAAGACTAGCACATGTTATGTCTTTCCTTATGAAGGAAGTAGTCGATCTCATAGACTAAAGTATGGAGATACTTAAACAAACATGTAGGTGCTTATTAGAAAACAAGTTCACTGAATTGACCCAAAAATAGAAATTTATTTTAAATAACACTTCTATATCTATGAAAATTCTTATTGTGATGATTTTGTAAGTAATCATTAACTTAATGTAGCATCAATCTACCATAGGGTACGTACCTAAGCTTTTAGGGACATAACCTACGATAATGGTATGTTGGAGCAATAACGAACCTAAATTGCACATGGCATCGTCTAACATACTCGAAATCGTTATCATTTCCTCTTAAACATTCACTTCATTCATTGATAAAATACACATTGTTCTTCTCAACGATTGTTTACAAAACTCTATACAGGTTCAGACAAAATTTACAAAATGACCATAACTATTTTCCTTCGGGAGTCAGTTGGGGAGTCATTTGACAGACCTCTGATCCATATCTATATCCATGGAAACTTTATGTCTTGACTATAACCTAGGTCTCTTGTCTCGTACCTGAAAAGCCACAATGCAATTTTTGATGAGTTTTGCGAACTCAATGAGTGAACCATCATTGATGAATTCACCGGATTACGTAAATACAACACATATTTCACAGTTATTCAGTCAAACAGATAAGCATTTATTCAGAGATTAGCATAACAGAAGATCATTCATTTCAACTTGCATATTGTTCAAACACTGCGCACGTATTTGCATGGGACATGCATGAGACTCATATTCATTCTTATTGTTGTGACTGAGTACCTTTCACACACATATACAAAGTTTGACCCATAGGGCTCGATCGGAACAAATTCACGGAAAATAGCTTGACGTGCAGAACATATAGATCACGAAGCAAAGCTCTACGTGGATGCGCTCCTAACTGGCATCTTAAGTCACAACGCCTTTATTTGAGCATGCATTTTATGAAATGCATCAAATACTGAATAGAACATACACAAAATCTTATACAAATGTTCAGATGATGGTTTCATAATCATTGGATCTCAGCCTAGCATTCAACTATCATTAAAAAGCAAAAGTCAAATTCATATCACACCAAAACACTCCCAACACATGCCCAACTATTAAACTCCTTGGACCTCAGGTCTGGAATCTAGAAATAGCACACAATAGTTCAATAATATTGGAAGTTTGACAAGATCAAGGTGCACACAAATCAAATCAATCCCAGGAAGACATCTAGGTTGACTCACAGTACGCTCCTAGAAGTTATTGCTTGGATGGTCTAGCAATGTTTGACTGTCGTCTGACATGCTCCTCTAAAACAGAAAAAACACATTCACAATTATCACCCTTTTGTACAAACGTACTAAGCATATCAAAGTATAGAAAATATACACGATGCATGTTCAATGGCAATTCTAGGGTCTCTTCATAACCTCTCTCTCTCTTATCAAAACTTATTGTAAACCATCAATATCACGATTCAATTCTTATTGGCCTCTTTACATGACACTCTCTCAGGTCTCTCGTAAACTTAGTGGGGTGCAATAGATATAAGTTTATTTACAAAAGGTGCATCTTTTCAGACGATGCACCCTTATAGAAGAAAATGAGTCACAGAAGAAGATGATTTACAGAAGGAGATGTCGTCACTCAGAGGAAGCTGACGTCATCACAGAAGAAGTTTTACTATTAGCATAACGTTTTCTAAAGACATCAAATTGAATTGTTCTTGATATGATTCAAAAGAGGGCATCAAGATGTACAAACTCTATGAAGACCTCAAAGGCCAATTTTATCTTCTGAAGGGTCAAAAATAGGACAGAAAATATACAATGAATAGTAATCCAGAAGAAGTTTAGAAACAGTAACATAGAGGATATTTTACAATCACCATAACTTTCTCTAAAGGAATTGGATTAAGGTGTTCTTTATATGTTTTAAAAAAAGATTCAAAGATCTACAATTTTTATGCAGACCTCCGAGGGCAATTCTATCTTTTGAGGGGGTCAAACATGAGACAGAAGATAGGTATAGACGAAGAATAGAGGAAGCAAAACACAGAAGAAGATGACGTCATCACAGAGAAAACATAGAAGAAGATGACGTCATCATAGAAGAAGTTTGTGAATAGTAACACAAACCAAGTTCATGAACAGTAACACAGACGAAGTTTATGAATAGTAACATAGACGAAGTTCAGCCACTTAGGTCGAAACTAGACAAATGCAAGAAGCAAAAGAAGCAATACACAGACAAAGCAAAAGACAGAAAAAGCAAAAGATAGAAGAAACAAAAGACATAGGAAACCAAAACACAGACGAAGCAATACAGAGGAAGATGACGTCACCCAGAGGAAGATGACATCATCACAAACGAAACAATACAGAAGAAGTTTGGTAATAGAGAAATCAAGACACAGACGAACTCTGATTCATATGAGAATGCATCTTGATAGACGATGCATCCTCACAGAAGAAGATAACTTTGCTGAAGAAGATCTCTTAAAAAAGAGAATAACTCCTAGAGGATGCATCTCTGCATCTTTACAGAGGATACAGAAAACAGATGAAACAGAACTTATCATCTTTCATGCCTATACAAGTTCTATACATCGTTGTCACTGCTGTTATACTTCCAATATGAAAATATCATCTATCCTACTTTCTTTTTAACCCCAGAATACCAAATCACTCAAAAATCCAAAACTCACATAAATGCCAGTGTCACAGACTACTATCCATACTTGTGTATTATTTCTACATTTCCTTTCTTCCGCGTTTGCTTTTCAATTTAACCAACATCCAGAACCCTCATCTCTATTCTCTACACTGTGAACCCCTTTTTATGCAATTATGTATATCCAACATGCACATGCTTATTTACACAATAGAAATGACATTATAACCACTTGCTCGCTTAGCAAGTACTCTAACACTGAAATAGAAATTAGCACCACAAAGACTGCTAGATCGATATTCGGTGATGAAGGTCAGGGAAGAGAATCGCAATGTGAAGTGTTTCAGTAAGAAATCGAAACTATGGTAGATTCTTCCTAACTTAAACAATATAATACGTGATTCCATTCCTTGTCCCTCACATGTACTATTTATCCTTACTGACTCACCATTTTTCATAATTACAAACTGTAGTATAGTCTTCCTAACTTAAACAACATTATACGTGGGTCCACTACTTGTCCCTCACGTATGCTATTTATCTTCACTGATTCACCATTTATCATAATCACAATTTGTCATACTTACCCGGAATTGCCAAATGAAAGCATGTACAATTGTATGAATGTGCCAAACAATATGTAAGTCACAAATAACTTATGTCTAACGTTCATTTATCTTAAGTCATATAAATGTCTCACAAATAATTGTTCTAGCCGTATGTATAGGTAACAGTATGTTACATTGATACATTATATACAAACATATTGTTCAATATCATAGATTAAAAACATAACAAATAATATCTCACTATATTATTAAAAATGTAGAAAATAACATTTGGCTACATTATGAAAAATGTAACTAATACTATATAGATAAGAAGAGAAAAAAGTGGAAAAAAATTGTTGGATATGTTTTATTTTCATTATTAATCATTTGGTGCCAAATTTTTTTTGCCAACATTTGATTTCTATCTATGTTTTTGTAGCTATGAAAAATTTTCACCACTAATATTTTTTGTCTATGATTTTTGCAAACATTGCCTATAATTTTCAACAACAAGGAATTGACGATGCTTTATGCAATGAAATAGAAACGTAACAAATAACTATAGACAACCTTTTTGGAGAAATTGACTAAATTTTTTCGTAACTAATTGTCTACTTTGTTGTAGCGCCTAATCGAACTTCAACCTAAACTCAAGCCCCATCTTAAAATGGTCATCGCCAGTTGAACCTAGCCTATTACTAGTTATGTTACCAGTTGCTTTTGTTTTAAGCATCTTCATATTTCAAATAGCTTTGGAAGGAAAATGTTTCATCAAAAGAAAGGAATATTACAAAACCATGAAAATATGCACATCAATCTTCCCGCAACAACTTTGGTCTTGCCTCTTTAGAAAAAAAAACTTTGTTCCTGCACATATATACAATCTTTAAACAACAAGAATTAGCAATATATATTGTAAGCTATCTACATCCACTACAAGAAAAAGGTCGTTTAGCGATAGAAATTAACAATGGAATTTGTAAAAATTTTGTCGGTAAGTCAGATTTGCGACAGAATTTATCGACAGACAAATGCATCGTAGAAATGGCCATAGGTAATAATTACCATCGAAACACAGGATTCTGTCAGTAACTTTACCAACAGAGATTTAATTTTTCGTTAGTAAATATACCCACGGTATTTGTGTTGTTGACCATCGGTATATATGCCAATAGACAATATGATTCTGTCGGCAAAGTTATCAACCGTTTTGTACCTTTCGTTAGTAAGTATATTAAAACATTACTGACAGTTACCTTTATTCCTTCTGTGAGTTTACAGAAGGTTAATCTTACGTCGATAAATTTTACGACATAATTGGTTATTCTGTTTGTGATTACCGATGGTAATGATTTTCTGTCAGTAAATGATACTGAGTTTACCGATGGAATCACAAATATTCGTCGGTAAATGAACCAAAAAGTTTTTTTTTTAAAATATATCATCAATAAATTTTATTTGATGATGCTATGGTTGATGCGTAATTTAAACAGTTATGAATTTAATAGTATACATTTACTTTGTTTAAACAGAAATTTGATTGATGATATAAAGTTAAAAAATCTCAATTGGTAATAAAAACATTAAATTGTACATAATAAATATTTGTAATTCAAATGAAATGACCAAAAGTGTGCGATGAGGTGCTAGCCCTATCCTTCAACTCATCCACCTCATTATGAAACTAAATTATGTACTCCATCAATGTCTACATTATGCTCTGAAGCTCTTGGACTTGATTAGTTGTAGACCACCTATTAAATGTTGTTATACTGGACGTGGAGGATTGCAAATAACATGTATTCGCAAATGAACCTAAACCGAATATCCTTTCATGATGATCTCTACCACCTACTACATGAAAATAGGTTTCATCTCATCAACATCTTCAGACTACTGAGGATGTCATTGAATGCTTTCTTGTATTTGGTCATATCAGAAGGCAATGTTTAAATTAGTAAGTGATAATTATTAAGCATTAAAATTAAACCATAAATTTCATATACATTTAGTTCTCTATAACGGCTGTTGACGAATGTCACACTGTCATGCTTCTTAGTGTGAATATGCAAAAAGAGTTGAAGGGGTGCAAGCCTCATACCTATAGACTTTTCCTATATAAGAATAAAATATTATAAGTGAACTAGAATTTATAAAAACTTCGGCAAATTTTCCTCTATTTTTATGATATTTACCCCCTGTTCAACAAAAAAATAACTCAACAACATAGTCATATATGGCACCAAAAATTTATAATATTATCATTCTCGACAAGAAATACATATTGTCATTCCAAAATTTACACATCAAATTCAATTGAAATACAACAAAGTAAAGAAATGAGAATATAAATGTAAAGTGTAGATACTTACAAGTCTCACTGCATACAAGTCTCACTGCATGCTCGTGGTGGGTAATTGATCCTCTCATATGTACAGGAAGATTCTCTCCCTCTGGTCCTCCATGTCTGTTGGCCGAATTATGCTATAAAATGGACATTGCTTCAGGTGATGTCCAATACTGCTGCCAACGCTCCATATCTATTCAAAAATGTAAGGCAGTCATATACCAACCCTATGGATCGCAACAACAAAGTCGTGATAACATGTACGTGCTCGTTTCTCCCATACTCTATAAATGAATCGTGTAAAATTAAGAATCCCAAAAAATTCTTTCTGAAACAAAAGAAAAAAAATTCGATTAATACTTATGATGTAATAATATTTATCTAATTAATGTATAAAACTATATTAAAAAAGGAAATAATTTTTTTGTACCTCAAACTCCTGATAGTAAAATTCCTTTATCTCCTGAGATATTCTTTTATATATAACCCTCAAGATCAATCTTCTCCTTGAATTTTGATGTCGTGTTTCTTGAGTACGGTTTAAATGTAATCAACCTAATATAAAAACAAATAAATTTATACCATTTTTAAAATTTAAACTTATAACTTAATTATAAACATATAGTGTTCCATGTATTCTCACTTACATATTATTAACAATTGTGATGTAAGTTCTTCCATCAGGTCCCTCAGTTTTAGGCCAGTGACCACCTCCTTCATCTGCATTATTTACCCCTAATATCTCTTTCAGTATAGTGCTAGTGAATGATGTAAGGTTGGTTGATGGTGTAGCAGCAGATACGGAAGGTGATGTCTCATTTGTTGGTGTAGTAGCTGGAGGGGGAGGAGGTGATTCAACTCCAGCTGCTACACTATAAGATGCATCACTTCTACAGTAGGTACCTTTGAATCCTTATCTGAATCTTGGTTGCATCATATCATGTCTTCTCTTTGGTGGCATATTTCAACCTGAAATTAGTCCTCCTTGATACACATCCACTCTTAAAACCAATCTTAGGAATTCTAGTTGACCATAAACTCTTCTTTAATGGGTAAAAAGGAACTATTAGACAATAATCCTTCATGGATGAAGAGTAATCCTTACATAACCATCTTTCATGAGTGAAGAGTAGCCTTTACGTAATCTTACATCTAGGGTGAAAAGTAATTATAACTTGGTTAAAGTATTTACAATAAGCACCACACCTCTAAGCCAAAACCAAAACTCACAAATTGATTAAAACTCTTTCCTAATAAGAGCTTATTAGTCAAGAATAATACAATTCACAACTAGTTGTACTTATTAATTGTAAGTTTGAGCACAAAACCAACAAAAAAGGAAAACAAAGTAAAAGAAAGGACAAAGGAAATAGATCTCCAAATCAGCTGCTCTATAAGAGGTATGAGGATTCTTCTGGATTTAATAGATCACAGAAATAGATCCCTCTTACCAAAAAACAAAGAATCCCTGCATTTAATCAAAACCTAGATCATCTCACTTTATTGCTTACAAAAACATAAACAAAGAGAGTCAAATTGCTAAAGAGACCAAGAAAGTCATTCGGTAAGAGGGAAGCAACAGAGTTGTATTGCATCAAAACAACAAATTGAAAAATTAGGTTTTCTCCTTTTGTTTTTAATTTAAAATATCAGTAATGAAAAATACTTTATCATACATAACTAAAAGTTCACTTAAAGAAAATGAATCGAACACATTTTATATAATAAGAAATTTTATCACATATAGAACTAGAATTTTATAATAAAAGAAGGATAAAGAAAGATTATCACAAGTTGTAAATGATAGTTATCTACACATTTAATTAAGATAGCAATATTAGAACCAAATTTTCTTGTTACACGTTCCCTACAAACTAATATTTTTCATTCCTTACAACAAACTAAATAGCTAAAATAATTAAGCTTGAATGTTGTAGAATTATATTTAAATGAGTTTACAAATCAATAATCTAATTACATCAACCTATACAGACATTCAACATAAAAAAATTACAATTTTGTAAACAAATGGAGTTTTTGCCCTGAAGTACAAAACATTCAATTCTAACACTATTAGATTAACTAATTAGATTGTATATTAACTTTGATCACTTAATATTATAAACAGTGAAAATACTACAAAACTAGACCCAAATTTGAAACAAAACACTATTCATTATACAATTTTAGTAAATAGGAATGTGAAGAAATCTCCAATATATGAGAACTATTTATAATAAAAATGGAATTATAAGTAAACATCTAATTCATTCATTACATATCTAAAATCTCATATTTAAAATCACGTAATAAAATAATCCAACATTCCTAATTTTAATATCAAAATATAAACAAAATTATACTCAAGTCTTGCTATATCCCAATGTCAAATAAGCATTAGGTTAAACTTAAAAATTTATAGATGTGCTTGAAACCTTAATCAAAATCTCCAAATTAGAACTATAATCAAAATATCCAAATTCAAATCCTAATCATTGGAACCCAATGCTATGCAACTTGAATTCAAAAGGGAAGCAATTGAATTTCAATGGATTGCAAATCAAAAGTTAGTAACAAAAGAACCCTAAAGTCATTATCATTGGGATGGATAATGATCAAAATTGAGCCAAATTCTAACAAAGCAGGAATAGCTTCAATCTCAAATTCCTTCTCTTCAATCTCAAATACACACTTCAATCTCAAATCTATTCTCTTCAAAACATTGCAGCAAATGATTATGCAAAACCTTATAGTCATAGACTATATTCGTATAGTGTTCTGCTTTCATTAAAAATTACCCTTTAAGAACAATGATAGAAATGGAGAAATATATGTCAGCAAGTCATGCGAAACTTAACAAATGGAGAAACATAATCGTAAAATTACAGAAATGGAAAACATAACTGTAAACTTATGACAGACGACGATGGAGAGGAGAGGAGAAGTTGTGCATAGACGTGCGACAGACGGTGAGGAGAGGAGAAGGACAGTGACGCAAGGAAGGAGAAAAAATAAAGAAGGAATAGAGGAGAAAAATAGGGGGAAGGTTCGGGGTATGTTTAACCCCGAACTGAAATGACGTTGTTTGGTATTAAACTAAACGACATCGTTTTTAATTTTTTAAAACGACTAATTTGAAGTTAACGACGGAGAGGGAAGACTGTTGAAAAATCATCGACGGAATACATTACCGCTGGTAAAAAACCGACGCTGATTATTAAACAAAGTATTTCTGTGTAATATTCACTGGCAAAACTATATCTGTTGGTAACATTTCGACACACTTTAATTGCGGGAAGCATTCCTGCCTAATTTACCGACGAATATGACATTTTCGTCAATATATTCTATCGGAAAATTTGGGCGAATATTTTCCCTCTACTTTTACCGACGACAATTTTGTTCATCATAAAATGAAAATTTTCACAACAGTTTTACCGATGAATATTGATTTTTCGTCTGTAATTAGCTACAAATTGAGTTCATCAGTAATTTTCCGTCGCTAATGTATGGTTTTCTTGTAGTGTGAGAAACTAGTTCATCAGCCCAATTTAGACAATTTCTTGAGATGAATAGGGGGAATGAGAAATAGGCAATTAGCTGACAACCAAAAATAATTAGGCACACTTAGAATATTGTGTTATCATAATCCAAATTAGATAGTCACTCAATTTAATAACAAAATTTAAACCATATCTTAACAATCCTCTCATTCCATGTTACATTATAGCATTAAAGTAGTAATAATCAACAAAATATAATTACTGCTGTTTCCAGGCTGACATAGAAGTAGAGGTATGCCGGAAGTTCGGTTTTAAGTAACAAACCTAAGAAGCTAACCGAGTCTATATTCAATAACTTCATCTACTACATGAAGTAACTAGCGTATAACACCTTTCAGAAGAAAGAAAACAACATGTTAAAATAGAAATTGAATCTTAGGTCTATACGCTTTCAATTTCAAAAGCATATGTCAATAGTTTTTATTAGGCTCCGTAATTGTCGTACCACTAGTTGTACACTTAACAAAATTCAGATAGTATAGTCTTGACATGCCAAAAGCCATATATTATGTGAATACGTCAAGTTTCATTTTTGGGTTCCATAAATAAGGGCTGTATGGTGCAGTTGACCTTATAATTACAGACTTTGTAGCAGCGTAAAGATATGTGGTGGCTGAATAAAATAGTTCATCACCACTTCTGAATTACGCAAACGATTATCATGTTTGATTTCTAAATATTAAGGGTTAAGGCCATGACTTAATATTGCTAATGGTAAGCTTTATAATTTCCTCTCTCCTTAAATAATTATCTATTTAACTAATTTTTGCAGTGGATATATTCGAATTAATAGCAAAGGTACTGATGCTATCTAGCTTAAGATATACACAGCCCCCAGGCGAAATGGAGCCCAAAATTTTATTCATAGATTACTAAATTATTAAATCCAAAAATTAGATAGTAATAAGAACCTTAATTTAATTAAGGGCCTATTTGTTTTTATTTTTATTTATGATTTTTTATTTTTTCAAATTCAATTAAAAAAACATGTCTTATTTGAGTTTATTAATTTCTCCTTTCAGTTTTTTTATAAAAACTATAAAAAGTAGTTTTTATTTTCTATTTGTTTTGGTTTAATAATCTGATTTACTATCAACTAAATATATATTATTTAATATATTAATTATTAATAAGAGTTATAAATAATTTAATTTAATATTATATATTTAATTAACTAAAATTAATTATTAATATGAATTATGAATAATTGAATTAAATAAAATTTTGATAAGTATTAATAAATATAATTAAATTTAAAATATCTTCAAAATATATAAAATTTAGATAAAATTTGATTTAATGATTAAAAAATGAATTTATAATAGAAATTTAATCTATAAATCATTTGTTTTAGTTAAATAATATAATTTTATTAATAATTTATTAGTAAGTATTATATAAAAGATTAAAATAAATATATTTTATAAAAAATATATTTAAAAGTTTTATATAAATTTAATTATTAGTATTAGTAATAAAAATATAAATATATTGACATTAACAATTAAATAAGTTTTTATTATTTAAAAGAAAACAAAAACAAAAAATAAAAAAAAATTAAAATTAAAAATCACAACAAAAATAGAAATAGAAAAAAACAATCCATAATTATATCCTCCTGTCATATAGCTTATTAATCAATTAAAATACATAATACTTCTGGTGTAAATATACCTAATACTACAAAATATTAATTAGTTCTTGTACTATCGACCGTTCTACCTTCCTAGATAGTTTCCTTCCTTTTTTCTTCTCCCATCTGGGGTTTGCGTGAACTGGTTAGGGTTCACTTAGAGACGCAACCTATCTCAGTATGCATAGCTTTCTCTCCTTTTCTTCAGTTAGGGGAGATCGAACCGGTTGAAGCTAAACTCAAAGAAATAATATAACTTGTCCTAGTCTATATTTCAAATTGTCAACGGACGGAATCTTTAGGGTGCAACAACACAACACGCTTAGCTGATTTCAAGGAGATGCCGGCCTTTTGCTTGCAACCACACGATCTTCATGAGCCTCACATTAATATTATCACTTAATTTTCTAATACAGCATAATAGGTACCATAGCTTATAGATAAGTGCAAAGCATGTCCTTAAGAATAAGGATTAAGGAATTGGCACCTGGAACGTGCATGGTCATAGCGCAACTAGCCAATTGATCAAACGGTAAATCTAATGTCAATGAAGATGATCTTTAGAAGATGGCAACGGTCACCTTGTGCTATATTCAATTTTTTTTTTAAATGGAGAATTCACAATTTTTATCTTTTAGATGTACATTGAGTAAATTTTCAGATTGATGCAATAGTCTGCAAATCACGCCAATTGAGTATTTTATACTAAGCAAACCCGCTCAATCGAGAAAGTATAAGTAAAGAGATTCGAACATAGGACCTTTTGGCTTCATACTCAGCCACTCTACCAACTCGGCTACCTCTAAAGAGCTCTATATTCAAATATGCATTTATCAACATCACACAACTAAGATCTCCATTCTATTTAAAGCATAACAACACAAAGAAAATACATACCTCCGAAGCTTTGAGTATGGTCTTAGTATATTCTCTCCATCCTTTAGCACAACCTATCAAAACAAGAACACCCTTTTGCAAAATAGAAAGCTAATGATAGAAGACTAAAATCTCCTTTTTAACATCCACACACACTATATGTATATATATGACCTTATCATATGTTATATATTATAACATGTTCTACCCTAAGGGATAAAATAAGTTAATTTTGTCATTTTAAGGATGATATAAATTATATTTTAATAGGTTAACATATAGTTATTAAAATACTACCATATATTTCAAATGTAATTAATAAGTATTAAACATACATTAGACAATTCGATTAATAGTTATGAATATAAAATTAATGTTACGGTTATATTAGTTCATATATATTTTTAACAATTTGTGCTCCCACGAGTGGAAGTGAAATTGATCTTTGTATACTTTCAATTCATGACCCAACATTAGTGCGAGTGAAAGGCCACCACATACATTTTGATGCTAATCCATATAGGAGAAAGCGTAAAAGAAAGAAAGTTAGAAACTGACATTAGTGGAAGGTAATTTAAGAACGAAAGGACAAAAACAAGGGTTTGATCGATGACTTCAATTCGATTATAATAAGATTGTTTTCAACTCTAAGCTTTAATAAATTTTACTATCATAAGTGGAGTTTGATTATAAGTTAATCTTCAATAAAAATTAATATGTTTATTTTCATCTTTCTTATCATCGAAATCATGAACGCTACTTTTCTTTAAAGCGGTGGGAATTTATTGTTTTCTTCAAAAATCTTCAATCTTTACTTTGTTTGACAGGATAAATTATTGAAGATGCTTAATCTGATGTCACGTTATCCTTGGATTAAAAAAAATGACACAGAAGTGTTGTTGTCATGTAATTACAAATTTGCTTGATCAATTATTAAAAGATCACAATACTTGCAATACTAATGTACTTACAAGTCATGAACCATGGGTTACTACCGCGTTGCATACCCTCGTGATTCGTCTCCAGCTCAAGAACTGACCTTTTCTACCCCCAGCATTTGTATTTGGAGTAGTGGAAGCAGTCAACTGTTGGATGGTTCATGCTTCTTCCCACCATAAACTGTCTCAGGCCAGGAGTGCCCGACACATTCTTGATCAGTTAAGTTTGAGGTGTAACTTTGAAATGAACTGCAAAAACCAATTCCTGTAGATACATTGATGCACTTTGAAAAGGATGACTATTTGTTAGCATCCTTATCCTAATATTTTAGTTGCCCAAGAATATACTTCCAATATATATGCTTTGGGAGTTGGGACCCAAATATCAAAGTGCCGGATTGTAAAAGACCCTGACTAATGTAACTTATTACCATAGAACAACACCAAAAAACGGTAGAGAGAAATTAAAAGAAATCACATTTCGTTTATTTGACCCCTAGGTCCTTGTCCTTCTTATCCCAGTAACGTAAAGGAAACAAGCACTCTCCTTAGTTAAAGGGCAAAAGCATACTTAGATTTTATACAGGCAAAAACCTGAAAACAAACCTAGTCTAAATCTTGTCAAATTAACCTCCTTAACTTAAGAATCTTCGTCACAGCATTCCACATGTCAAGTCTGGTAGAGGAAGTTGCCAGTGAAGAACACTTCAAACACCAAACTATGCTTAGGAAAGGCTGGGACAACAAGGACTTGTGGTATTTGCCAAATCACTGTTTGGTTTGGTCACTCACCAACAGCTGGGATCTTTGTTCTTCGGTTTCGTTAAATTCTATTTGAAACATTATATAAATAACCAAAAACGTCCTCTCTGTTTTAAAGCCCTTGTTACCTTTACATAAATGGTTATAATATTCGCTTTATGAGCTTTCTTTTGTAGATTCCAACTCTGAGCCTTTTCTCCGTGTCATTAAGTTTTCAATCAGTTTCCCTATATATACGTATATATTGCCTTAAAGGTAGCAACTTAACATAAAAAGAAGAAACAGAAGACAGAGGCCTGGCAGAGAGCCGAAAAACAGAGACTTCTTTGTAAGAAGTTGTTTAGGCAAGATATTTTCGTGTTTAAAAACGAGTTGTTAAACAGGAAATTGATGGGTTGGAGAGAGATGAAGGTGAGCAGCTTCTTGTTGGTGATATTGGGTTTGTTTGTTCACGGGACGGCGGCCTTTGCAGAGATCAGAAGCAGAAACCAGCAGCAACAGAAGGAGTTTGCGAGCCGGCACAGATATGCGTACGCCACGATGATGTACATGGGTACCCCGAGGGACTACGAGTTCTATGTTGCAACACGTGTCATGATGAGATCGCTTTCTCGTCTGCAAGTCGACGCTGATCTCGTTGTCATTGCCTCTCTCGACGTACCTGTCCATTGGGTTCAAGCCCTGTAAGTCTCTCCATCTCACTTCTGTTTCCAGGGTTTTAATTTTTAGTTGTTTGTGAGCGCCATTGACCGGGGCCGGCGTTTCTTGGTCACCGGGTGACAGGATACTTTAACAAGGTTAAAGTTATCATCTTGCCGGAGCAAATACTCCTGTTTATAACGCTGTTAGTGTCGGTTGTTTTAACGGGGTGAATAACAGTTGGAAAGTTTAGAACTTTTCACTAGGGTCGATTTGGGTGTCAATAGTAAAGGTCTGGAATTGGTTCTTTGCTATGGGGATTTTAATTGGTTCTTGCTTCTTGCAGGAGCTGTTTATTTCATTAATGGGGGTTTACCCACTTTAGCAGTTTCTTGCTTCTTCCGAATTTTTTTCTCTTAACTAAAAACAAAAAACGTTACTCGCTTTAGCAGTTTTCTTGCTTCTTCTAGGGTTTTTTTTTTTTTTTAACGAAAACAAAAAGAGTAGTGGAATTTGCTCGATGGAAAAGCTTGCATCTTTTTTCTTTCCTATCAAGTGTGAAGCTCTTTGAGAGACCTGACCTGACCTGGCCCACATGTATTTGGATTTTGGAATACCCCCAATGTTCTTCCAAACGAGGGAAGACTTTTGTGTTAGATGAGAGCAATTTTTTTCTTACCAACCACCATTGCCTACTCTATCATCTTTTATTGTGAGGACGTCCGTACGTCTACCTTACCCGATTGCCTTTAACTACTCAGAAGTAGTAAAGAGATATTTTCAAATGAAGCAACTCGGAGACAGATGGGCCGTTCTTTGGGTGCGATCAGAAGACGTAGTTGTTGACCTTTTACATTTTCTATATGGCCACTTAGCCTAAGTTGGATTACACGTAGTTTTTATTATGGGTTTTAAAGAAAATGGGGTCGGGAACTGTATAAGTCGGATACAGATTTTCCATTCATATTGATATAGACAGCTATTAAGTAACATGTGGAATCCTATTTAAAAATCTCTACCATGTGCCATGATTTCAGATGGCCATTCCAGTCGTGACAAATAAATGTTGAACAAGTACTCTCTGTGGCTTCTTTTCGCAAATAGTCTCATTGTCCAACTTTTGTTATATCGGGTATGAAATGATAATTGGCATATTGGAGATTGATTAACATCTAAGATTCATGGACTTCAGAAAACAAACCAATGTGATGATTTGTAAGGGCTGAACCATCAACAGTTCTGCATTTCAAGTGATTGACAAGCTCTGCATTTTTGATACAGGGAGCATGAAGACGGGGCCAAGGTGGTGAGAGTGGAGAATTTGAATAATCCTTACAAGGGCCAACCCAATTTTGATAGGAGATTTAAGCTAACACTGAACAAGCTCTATGCGTGGAACTTGGTTGACTATGAGAGGGTGGTCATGCTCGATGCTGATAACCTCTTCCTGCAAAAGACTGATGAGTTGTTCCAGTGTGGACAGTTTTGCGCTGTCTTCATCAACCCGTGTATCTTCCACACTGGCCTATTCGTGTTAGAGGTGAGTTCTCTTTTTACTTCTCTTGGAGTTTCACGAACCAAGTCATTTATTTGATATGTAAAATAACAAAAACTCAACGCTTACAATTCATTAAGTAGGCCATAACTGTCAAACCTATTTTAAGCCCATTGTTAATCCAAGTTATGATGGTTCTTGCTTGCAAAACTTGGAGAAACATCAATTTATTTTATGCTAATGATTTGTGTATTCCAGCCATCAAAGGTAGTTTTCAACGACATGATTCATCAATTAGAGGTTGGCAGAGATAACCCAGATGGTGCAGATCAAGGTTTTATTGGTGGCTACTTCCCGGATTTGCTTGACAAGCCGATGTTTAATCCACCTTCCAATGGCACCAAACTCAGCGGGCAGTACAGACTTCCATTAGGCTACCAAATGGATGCCACTTATTACTGTGAGTATAAGATCAAATACCGCCAGTTGCTTGAAGAACTTCAAAACAATGTTCACCTTACAACATCTAACATGAGTTTATGTTTGATCTCAGATCTTAGGCTTCGTTGGAATGTACCATGCGGACCAAACAGTGTGATTACCTTCCCAGGTGCACCATGGTTGAAACCTTGGTACTGGTGGTCTTGGCCTGTTCTACCATTAGGCCTTCAATGGCACGAACGTCGTCGGCAAAATCTCGGGTAAATGCGAAGTCATTTCTCAACCTACTCTTTTCTTCTTTAGCAAAAACATTGTAACACCAGGTCCTTATGCAGATATGGAGCAGAACTGCCGATGGTAATTATACAGTCGATTGTCTACTTGGGTATAATAGCCGTGACACGTCTAGCACGACCAA
The DNA here is from genome assembly GCA_027575705.1 of Erythroxylum echinodendron. Classification (NCBI taxonomy): domain Eukaryota; kingdom Viridiplantae; phylum Streptophyta; class Magnoliopsida; order Malpighiales; family Erythroxylaceae; genus Erythroxylum; species Erythroxylum echinodendron. The sequence continues at coordinate 35,397,198 of JANZXR010000171.1, forward strand.
GTATCTCCAAGCTTTGTTATCGACGGAATGACAAGAACATCTCCTTCATTCAAGTTGGTCTTAAACTGTTGGCCATATGGTCGATCCTGGCAGCCTACGTGTTACCTTTCTTCGTCATCCCTTGTACAATTCATCCAATTCTTGGCTGGGGACTGTATTTGCTGGGCTCATTCGCGCTTAGCTCTGTCGCAATCAATGCATTTATGCTGCCAACATTACAAGTTTTAACACCTTGGGTGGGGATATCGGGTGTTCTTCTGGTTATGGCATGTCCATGGTATGCAAGCGGGATTATAAGGGCTTTGGCCATTTTTGGTTATGCATTCTGTTGTGCCCCTTTTGTCTGGTTATCATTGGTTAAAGTCATGGCATGCCTTCAAGCATCTGTTGAAAGGGAAGTCTTCTTCCCTAAATTGGGTTGATATTATTGTTGATCCACCCCATTATCTTCTTTGAATCATTCAGAAGAGGTTGGAGCCTCTTCAGTTGTTTTGGCATGACCATCGTTGACTACTGGGTGTATATACGTAGAGAGAGGGACAGAGAGCATAAGAGTTCCATACACTCTTGATACAACTGGTCTTGGCCGATTTTATTGACCACACAGAACTCCTACATTTGTTGCCGTCTCAGTCACTTGGATTGTAACTTTTAACTCATCAGACCAAACAGATGGCCAAATATTTTTCCAACTATTTTGTACAATTACTTCATTGTCAGTTGATTTTTTTCCTGACTTTATATTGTTTTTGAAATGATTATAAACTATTCTTCTTCCTCGTAGCTTCACCCGTCACAAGTAACATTCCAAGCCTAGGGCCATGGGTGGTATCAAATTCATAAACAACTGCATGGCTTTTATAGGTCCCCATCCAAAATGAGGTTTTCCACAGAAACTCGTACCGTAACACCATTACGATAATGATATGATATGGCGGAGTAACATGAAATAAGCGCGTGATATATAAAAGGCTTAATTAAAAAAAATCAAAATTTTGTTAATTTTGTAATTATAGTATGAAATTTAAATGTATAAGATAGATATATTTAATATTCTACACATCAAATTTAATTAAACTAACTAATTAAGTTTTATTAAGTTGTTTAACTAAACTACTAAAGTTTTTCACTAAAAAGACAGTTTAATTAAACAACACATTAGTAATATTAACAAAGATACTAACGTCAGTTTAAACTTGAAAATTTTAAAATTTTGAGTTTTTAATTACTACTTTTTTAAATTCGAGATCAACGTAAACGTCAACATATTCAGTGCATAAAATTCTCTGCTTTACTAGTCCGAAGAGAGTCGTAATATACATAGCCTTATCCTTATATTTTTACAAAAAACTATTTTTGTAATATGAATTTGTGATCTTATAGTTTAAAAAAAACAACTTTACCTGTTTAAGTCTTTTTCTAATTAACCTTAGAATAGAAAGGCAATGCCAACTTTATGAATTCCTTATCATACTGGTCAGAAAACAGTACCGAAATGTTAATTTTAGTACCAAATTTAAATACCGATCAGTATCGGTTGATATTGGCCGGTGCCGGTCAAATATCGGTTGGTACCAAAAATTTTAAAAAATATAGAGAATAAGTTGCAAATTTTTCAATTTTTAATTTAAAAAAATCAAAATTTTTTAAAATTTTCACCCCTTTTTTTCAAATATTTTTAAAACTGTTGTTTATTTTAACTTTTATTATAATTTTTTAATTCTTATTTTTAAAATAAAATAAATATTTAATTACTAATAATAATTATACATTAAATAAAATTAAAAATAAAATTTTTATTTAAATTTATTTTAATATTTTATATCATATTTATTAATAAAATATTAATAAAAATATTTAATTTTTAAAAATAAATAATTTAAAAATTATTATTTATAAACTAATATTTATTTTATATA
>JANZXR010000171.1:35399447-35417236 GCA_027575705.1 Erythroxylum echinodendron
ATTATTATTATTATTATTATTATTATTATTATTATTATTATTATTATTATTATTATTATTATTATTATTATATTTTCTATGTTTTTTATAGTTATAAATTTACTTTTTGTAGAATTAAATATCTAAAATATAAATTCTTATAAAAATATTTAACGAAATACTAAGATATATAATATTTATACCCTTACAATTTTTTAAAGTCATATCCTGATAAGTCATTTTATACATAAACGGTTAATATTAAACAACTCATTTTACCAAACATCCTTAACAAACAGCTAATGTAATTCGCTGGTCAAATCAGTTATCAGCTACCAGCTAATGCAATCAGTTGATTGCCAAATAAGACCATTATGTTGATAAAAACAGCTAGTCAATATGGTCAACCAGTTAAATTGGTTGAATCAGCTACTTTTTTAGCTGATAAGTTACTATCCAAACGGGGCCAAAAACTAGTAATGATCTCTATTTTTGTTTTTTATATTCATCGTAATTTTTAAAACTTATATATTAGCGTTAAGGTAACTTTTTTCTGAGATTTATCGATTTAAAGATGTGTCATTTGCTTCATAAAAGAAATCCCTTGTGTTAAAATTGCTTTTTCTGCTTCTTTGGAGATATTTCTTTGCTTTGCCTGCGTGTGTCCAAAATAAAAGTTGGAATCTGAAACAAACGCGTATAGTTTTGTAGAGCAGCACTTCACAGCTATCACAGGATTCATAGTCCCAAATCCAGGCCTGCTTTCGTCTCGCACGAGTCATGACCCCTTGGAATTAACAAGCTATGATGCGTCCAATCATCACGAGTGATTTCTATATGCTTCCTGCATACATAAGTTTGGACAAAGCCTGTCCTATTAATTCAGAAACCTTTTTTATTCGAGACCCAAACGCCCCAACGTTCAAAAAGCTGTTTCCTTTTAAATGCAAGCAACTGGGACCAGGTTATAAATGTACCGAGCTACAATACAAAATACTATATATCCATACCTGGACCATAATTGATCAGGCACTCCACCACCACGATTTCGAGCCAAGGCGACCGTTCTATAGTTTTTAAGGACCACAAGTGGGTCACTTGCCTTCATTAAGTAGATAACATTTTTAATGTTAATTAGCATGTAGGAATATACTAAAATGGGGTTACTAGTTCGTCATCGGTTCGGAGAAACTGCGTGGTTATAATATACGATTCCTTTGTTTGGCATGTTGTATCTGGACTGCCCTGGGGCTATGGCTTTTGTTTTCCAACTCCCATCTTCTTGGTGTTGGGAGTACAGGACTGACTAGAGTTGCCTAATTGCTCAAGAACAGAAATTAAATTTTCTTTAGGGTAACTGTAATGCCAATGCTTGTAGTCATCATCTTAGGTGAACAAATGAATTTCTTCTCATGGGCAGCAGCGTATATTAACTAGCCTCAACATCAGATTCTTTTGACGTCTTCTCATTCTTAAAAATTACGTTGTCATAACTCAATCATAGATCCATGGCTAACAGTAGATATCAAGACTCAAGGATGACAATTACATAAATCTAGCGATAAACAGGTATCTGACTTGACCACTACACGCTGTTAGGACTGCTCTAAAAGAATGGCGTGGAGTCATGATGAGGAAGATATCTTATGAAAGCAATTAAGGAGCCAGAAACTCGTCTGCACTCCAGACCTTGAGACCTAACCAAGCAAAACTTCCAGTTAAGGTAACAAATAAAAATGAAAAGACAAATGACCGTTAGAAGCTAGAAACCGTAATACCAAAACAAAAATATACGTTGTCTACAACTCATAGAAGAAGATTATAAATGTGTATCTCCGTGACTCTGTCCCTATTCTCTGTACAGTGGCAGTAGTATACATTTGTTCCTTGAAGTTTAACCTCTTCAAACCCATATCTTAGAGACGTTCTTCGCACCTCGGCGTCTCTCCTCTCTATATCATTCTATTACTTTAATGATCTATATTTTTAATGTCTTCTCTAAGTCGTATTTCGTTCTTCTACTTCTTTTTCGTTTTGACTTTAGCATTGTTGCGTGCACCATGTTTGGTTACTAGTTCCAATTACAGGTACAGGTCTAACTCAGTCGCTGACGACACTGCCTCTACAAACTCTCCCAAGCACCACCACAAATGGGTCGGACCGGTCGGCCACCTGGTCATCACCGTTGATGTTAAAAGCGATGGAGGGTTCCAGTCAGTTCAAGCTGCTGTTGACGCCGTTCCTGAGAACAATAACAAAAATGTTCTGATATTGATAAGCGCTGGTTATTATATGTATGTAACTAAGTTTTTGTTTTAGCCCTTCATCTTCTTGTAAGCAAGCACGCTATCTTCATTACTTACGATATAATGGGTGTTTGTGCAGCGAGAAAGTGGTGGTACCGGCGACCAAACCATACATCACGTTCCAAGGTGCGGGGAGAGACGTCACCATCATTGAATGGCACGACAGAGCATGTGATCCTGGTCCAAACGGTGAACTGTTGCGTACTTACAGGACAGCTTCCGTCACTGTTTTTGCCAATTACTTCTCAGCTAGGAACATAAGCTTCAAGGTATGAAGAGTTTAATGCGAACGATGCAAACCGTTTTCTACGAAACATACACATGCAAAATATATATCTTGGGCATTTATGCTCAGGCCTGGCTTTAGTGGTACGATTACTGAATTTGTTCTTGACATAAACGTTTGAATTTTATGCCTGAGAATAGATTATGATGTTTGAAAACAGAAAGACTACTCAAATTAATTCTTTAAGTTTCCTAACCCAATACCCATCAGACTAGAGAAAAAGAATATCAAATTGTCTTAATCGTCCAGTAACCATACACTTGAATAAACCCTACAATCCTTGGACAAACCTAGTGGAGCTATGCAGTGCCTCTGCCAAAGGCACCAAGTTGTATCTTTCTGTAAAACACAGCATATAGAGGCTCTTTGAATCACATTGGTTTACAATATATATATATATATATATACAGTGTTAAATAAATGTCCATGATATAACCTATATTTACAAACTTTCTGCAAATAAATTTAGCTTAAGTCAGTTTGATTTATAATCAGAAGATAAAATCGTAATGATCAGTGTTTGCCATATAAAATAGCATAAATTGTACGTGAAAAACTTGATGCTTGAAAATAAATTTGGTCAGAACACAGCACCAGCACCCATGCCAGGAATGCAGGGATGGCAAGCAGTTGCATTTCGCATATCTGGGGACAAGGCGTACTTCTCCGGCTGTGGATTCTTTGGTGCACAAGACACTCTCTGCGACGACGCAGGAAGACATTACTTCAAGGAGTGTTACATTGAAGGCTCTATCGACTTCATTTTTGGGAATGGCCGCTCCATGTACAAAGTAATGATCACCTACCATCTCGTTTTCATTTATTACATCGACTTGAATTAATTGCCAGTACATTTAAGAGAAGGAAATTGCTCCCCGTGACCTGAGGAAGGACAGACATTGACAATTCCGTAGAATGGTTTTAGCGAGGGAAAAGGATTGTCAGGTCCACAAAATAAAGTGACAAAAGCAGCTAGCCTTTTGATGTCTTCACCGAAGTTTCATCCTATCTGCCAAAAAATCGACTGAAAAGTATACTGATTACAGTGTTTACGGAACACCTCAAGTCTATTTCACAAACCTAGTTTTGGAATTTACTTTCATTCTCAATTATTTATGCTTGTCTCCTAAGGAAAGTTAACATCTACTGACTCGTCTTAATGTGATTGATGCCAGGACTGCGAGCTACACTCAATAGCGACAAGATTCGGATCCATCGCTGCCCAAGACAGGAACTCGCCGGATGAGAAAACGGGCTTTGCGTTTGTAGGGTGTAGAGTGACCGGCACTGGGCCTTTGTATGTGGGAAGGGCCATGGGCCAATACTCGAGGATCGTCTACTCTTACACATACTTCGACGATGTGGTCGCACACGGTGGTTGGGATGATTGGGACCACGTCAACAACAAGAACAAGTTACTTCAACGATTTTTTATTCTCTTCATTGGTTACCACTGTCATTGTGGAAGATTTTCTAATTCAAAAATTGCTAATTAATTTCAGGACTGCGTTCTTTGGAGTCTTCAAGTGCTGGGGACCAGGAGCTGAGGCAGTGAGAGGTGTGTCCTGGGCAAGAGATTTAGACTATGAGTTGGCCCATAAATTTCTCGCCAAGAGCTTCGTCAATGGGAGACACTGGATCACACCAGCTGATGCTTAATTCTTCAGGCCCATATTTCAATCAATTTAGCATAGTAATCAAAATAAACTTCCACATGGCTCTACTATTCTTTTTCAACCATACAATTTGCAATCACTAACCCAAGAAGGGGGGAAGGGTTGGTATGCAAGGGAAAGTGTACAATCTGTAAATGTCATGCCAATCAGTCTATTCTAAATTCTTTGTAATAATTTGAGGAGTTCAATAGATTTAATTTAACAAAGCAAAAACTGTTGATCAGGAATTTGTACTGCAATTTAGGCTTAGCCACACCCCTGTTTCTAGCAGGAAACCACGCCACCATTATAGAATTGTTGATACACGTCTTTAGAACCAATGCCCAATTTGGTTGAAGCCAATGACACCATTATTCCATAGAATCTAGATTCCGCAACAGGGGCCTCATACTTTGTGCATTAGCTAGATGTTGTTAATGTACTTGTATAATTTGTCCTTTTTAAGAATGGTTTTAGATAAAGCTTCTAATCTTAAAAGATGACGAAATTGAGATTGACTCTTTGAAAAATTGTCCTTTAGATATCAAGTTTATTGGTTTTAGTTTAGGAACGGAGGAGTCCATCACTATTAAATTAGATCGAGTTTATCGTTTAAAATTAATAAATTATTACGTTATTCAAAAAAATTATTTGATAACAAATAATCACACGAGATAGTTTATTGGTAAAAAATTAAAAATTTCTAATATTTACTCAAAATATAGATTAAACTCTAATATTTAGAGAGTTTAAAATAAATTATAATATTTCTAAAAATTTTCAAAATAAAATTTGATGAAAAAGAAATTTAGATAAAGTTAAGTTTTCACTCGTTATATATCATATCAACATTAATATAGTACAAGTTTATTATATTTTATTTATAGTATAAGATTCATTATTCTACGTGCCACATAGACGACACCAAGAGACTTATTTTTCTGAAATGATCTTAATTTAATTTAAATTATTTTTAATTATGATTATATTTTTAAATTATAATTAAAAATGATTAATATAAGTTAACTTTAATTAATTCTAAAATTCATTTTTCTCATCCACTCATAAACATTCCAAATTCCCTAATTTTAGTTGCCTAGAAATTAGGCAAGTAAATCTCCACGTAAAAACATAAACAATTTGTTGATTTATATTTTATACCTAATTGTACATATTTAGATATATATGATAAAGTTTATATGATAAATTTATAGTGAGATCATAATTATAAGAATTATGTTGCATTTATATATTATTTATAAACTATTCCTATTCATTGTTCTATTGAGATTAAACATTAGTAGAGTGTAAAAAGGCTAACACATGTTATATTTTTTCCTTATAAAGGAAGTAATTGATCTCATTGATTAAAATATAGAGATACTAAAATAAATGTTTGGGTACTTATTAGAGAACACGTTTACTAAACTGACCTCATATGAGAAATTCATTTGGAAAATTATTTGTATATCTATGAAAATTCTATTGTGATGATTGTATAAATGATCATTTGACTTAAGATCTCCAAAATATCTTATATAAGGATTGCTTTGTTTTAATACTATTTAATAATTGCAAAGGAAGCAAATGATTGGGTGGTTTTTCTTGCCTATACGTGATATAATAAAGATCATATATATTTTTAATTCATAGTTTATATATATGATACTGAATTTGAATTCAACATTACTATAATGCCCAAGATATGATAAGAGATATATTATTTACCAAAAATAGTTAAATCAAATCTATACAAATAGTTTATATATATTGGAACAAAGGAGAGTTATGCTTAATATAAGTGTTAATAATATAAAGTTAAGTAACCAAGACTATTCTTTTATGTCATATTGGTTAAATTAACTTGATGAGAATCATAAAGTTACAAATTCACAAATATATATATATATATCCTTTTGATTGTGAATCGTATTAAACATGTGAAACTTATTAAGTTGAACAATAACCAAATCAATCTTTCGTGAAAGGATAGTGATGGTGTTGAATTGTTAAATATTATACATGTAATGTATTGGATGTAATAACAATTCATAAAAAGATGATATTTGTATTTTATTATATTATTAATGACTTTATTTGATATAGTCATTGTTGGGTTAGCCATGGTTGCATGCATCACATGCATGCGGATGCAGCGGAAGTTTCGGAATCAAGATTCCGACACAATGACATCCGTAAATCCACAAGATCAAACATGCATTCATAGATATGTATAAAATAACATGAAATGTAAACTTTTTGCCTTGTGTATCTCCTCCTTTCTTGTTTCTTCTCCTTGTTTGGGTTATTGTAAACACCAAACCCTTCCTTTGATCTCCAAGAACACATAAATATGGAAGAAGAAATAATGTATAAGGGTTATTTGAGCACCAAACTAGATGAGTTCTAGTAGATGCTCAAGATGATGGAAGATGGGTCAAGAATCTTGTTGCATGCACTTTGATTCATGCAACAATCGCATGAATTGCAAGAACAAGACTTAAGACACCTCACTCTTACTCTAGAACTCTTCTAGAACCCTTTCTCTATCACTTGAGTGTGTAATAAGTGAAGGAATCTTGTGTATATAAGTGAAGAACTCACTTATATACCATTTCGTACCTTCTATCACGATCGTGGCCTTACTGGCGCCTTCGACCACAATCTTGACCTGCTTAAAATAGGCTATACACACTTGTTTTTCATCCAATCTTTCATATGTGTGACCTTTAGTTTTTCGGCTATTTTAGGCACTTGAATTAACTCTTAATTCAAACACATCGTGAATGGTTTTATGATTCCTATTTACTGGAATATAAGTGGATTAGCACACAAACTCTTTGATAGTTAACTATCTAACTTATGAACCTTTCCACAGACAATTACCATGCAATTCGTACTTTCACCATACTATACCCCACTTGGTTTGGAGTATGGGTTATATGTCAACTCCCACTAGGCCGACTACGTCTCATCTAGTCCAAGTGATTCTAGTTCTTGTCCTGGGATCTCATTACTCTATATGTCATTGAAGACTCTCTTCATGACACATAATTGCTCTGGCCCGAGACTCCTAAGTAATGAACCTGACAAGAGGCCGTGGGTATCATCTCCTTCTATCAGCCTTTATTGGCTACCCAATTACCTTCGAATACAAATAGCTGTACCCAATTACCACCTTAAGGGTGATCTCGTCTTAAGTTAATAAGGAATGATGTCAAAGCATAGGATTTATATCTATGATATCTTTGAGTACCTAAAGTCTAAGGATATTTGCATCATTGCTATGATAAGATTAGTCATTGACATTTAATAGATAACCCATATGATAATCTCATGGTGGGTCAACCGATGTACTTACTACCCTTAGTAAGCATCCACATATTAACTCTAAACATCTCATACTTACAGTTTATGAGATCTACTGCTTGATCAAATCAAGGAGTATAATATGTGCTAGTCTGTCTGAATTAATAATGTCCTGATTTATTAATCCTATAACTAGGGATTATTTAGATACTAACAAATTGCACATGATAGGAATTTCATTATCATGATCTCATCATGATTTCCTTCATTCCATGTTTTGTATCATGGACTTCATTAATTCGATTTAAGATCAATATCAATTCGTATCAATGAAAAAAATTCCTTTTGCTTTATTAATCAGAATAAAGGTTGTACAAAAGTGCTAAAGGTGATTACCGCACTACTCTAATAGTCATATGTATTATATTAAATATTGATTTAAAATTTTAAAAAGTTATAATTGTTTAAATCTATGTAGCAATTAAGCATTGAGAATGTTGAATCATTTTGATGAGATCAATGTAATGAGATTTAAATTTTTTAGTTTTCTATAGAGAATAAGATTCTCTAGTGAATACCATCACAACTAAATTTCATAAAATTATGGATTTGTGTAAAGAGGAATATACAATATGAGACATTGAATGATGTAATATTTATTTCTTTTATAGTTATGTCTAGTATAATAACTTACCTTTAATAGTTCTAATTAAATCAATTAACAATATTTCATATTATATATGGTATGACTTTGATATATGCAAAGTTAATGATTTATGGATGTGAAGTTTAATTGAAGCATATGTTATCCACTAAGTTCATAACTAAATTGGATAATAGAAGCTTATGAGAGATCCACAAGGTTAGATATAATTTTATAGACTAATTAAACAAATTGTTGTTAGAATAATTCTGAAGATAAATGTTGAGAGTAAGATGAAATTTAAAAATTTTAAATATCATAACAATGCATTTAATTGAAACTAGCGCTTTATTGATACATTTGATGTATAGTTGAAATACTATGAGATGTTGAAAGATTCACTTTCATATTGAATTCAAAGACTTTGTTTTGGAGATGAATGTGAATTTATCATATCTACAAGAAGCTTAATTGGGGGTATAGTTATACTCTTCAGTGGGAATGTGTAGAGATATACTTCTCATAGAGAACAAAAATTTATATTTTCAATTGTTGAATATACAATAGTACAAGAACAACTCTTACTAGATATGAAAAGGTAACAACTTAATTATGAGAATTAGATCTATAGAGATAGATATGGAAGTTGTTTACCTATTATAGTCCAAGTGCGTAGATAATGTACTAAAGATGTTTAATATTTCAGATATCTGATCCTTGTAAAGTATTAAAGATAGACATTATTTTATGTATGAGTTGATATATGATTTCAAAACTATAAGGATATTACCTTTAGAAGTAAATCTTAATTAAGATATATTTTACTTGGAATAATATAATTTTATGATTGGAAAATTTCTAATGTAGCATTAATTGCTAATAAAGTCAAAATATATTTTTCATTTAGTAGAAATGATCAATTGGATTAAAAATTTCTCTAATGAACTTTGTATAATTCCTTGCATTGTTTAAAATAGTAATGTACTATAAAACGTAAGAACTATTGCGTATACAAAAGGAGCTAAGGTCTTATTAAAGATCCAAGCGTGTATTTATGTAGTTTTTCTAATTGTAATGATAATTGAGACAAAAATGGTAAGATTTAAGCGAGTGCTCCTATAAAGAATCATGCATAATTTTATTATTAATCCATTGTCCCAACAGTAGCATGATCATTATATGGTGACATGGTATATTGTACTTAAAAGATTGGCTTAGTGCAAGTGGGAGATTGTTGATTTATGCTATACAGTCAATTAGTCGGTTATAATTTAGTGACATAATTTTAAAGACATAATTTATTTTATACGTATTTAGATGTATATAATAAAGTCCATGAGATAAATATACATTGTAAATAAAATTATGATAAAATCATAATTATGAGATTTATACTGCATTTATTTATTTTTCCTAAATTGGTTCTAATTATTGTTCTATTGAATAGAGTGTAAAAGACTAGCACAAGTTATGTTTTTCCTTATAAAGGAAGTAATTGATCTTATAAAATAAAATAGGGTTAATTACTAAAAAAAGCCTAAACTTTTTTCAAATTTTCAATTATAGCCCGAACTTTAAAAAGTAGCAATAAAATGCCCAAACTTTCAATTTTTTTTCAATTTTAGCCCGAGGTTAGTGTCACCATTATCTATGTTGACGTGACATAACCACGTGTCGATGCCCCTCACTAATCATACACCTCAGCTAGTTTAGGAGAAGATTGTCTGATTCGTGAAACAACGTTGTTTAGCTTTGATAGTAAAATGATGTCGTTTTAACTAAAATAAGATCTTCATTCTTCCTTCTCTCTTCTCTGTCTCTTTTTTGTCGATCAATGCTTAAAACTCTGTAACCTAAAATCCCCCAAAGTTCATAAGACTAACAAATGTTGGTGCTTCTTTTATCTGCGTTGGTGCTTCTTCTATCATAAAGTTATTTGCTCCATCAAACTAACAAGCGTTCTATGTGTTTCATGCGTGGGTGGTTCATAAGAAAGTGATTTCTTCGTAAGGTAAAAACTGAAGATTTTGTCGCCGGACTTCCTGTGACACCAACTAGGGTATGACTGGTCCTCTCTCTCTGTTATTCTTTCCATTCCGATTCAATTTTTATATGAAATGGTGTGTTGTTGTATTAAGGTTTCGAATTAGATTATGCTAGGGTTCTGAAAGAACAAATCCAATTTGTTGTACTAAGGTTTCAATTTAGATTTGTGCTTATAGAAAATTGACTTGTATTATGCTAGGGTTCTGAAAGAACAAATCCAATTTGTTGTAATAGGATTTCAAATAGGATTTGTGCTTCCAGAAAATTGACTTGTATTGTGCCAGGGTATTAGGGTTTCAAATAGGATTGTGTTATAGTACGATTTGTTTGTTATTAAAAAGGAGGATTGACTTGTATGTGTACATAGTAAATTGAACAAAAAAAAACCTCGAATACTCATACACTTGGTTTTCAGTATGAAATGTCAGTCGAATAAAAAAATCAACGTAATTGAATGCACGATGGTCGATTCATACTTTGTTTTGTGTTGTATGCATAATATATACATCTTTGTAATTACTAAAAAATATGACATTACAAAGTCCATAGCCTAAATATTCAATTATGTGATACTTCATCCTGATTTGCAGGGAAGAAGCTTCCTCTCTTTCATTTTGTAAATGCAATGGTAGTTTAGATAAAATGTTAATATTGGGGATATTATGCTAACATTTTGGAAATTTAATTCTTTGTTGGGTGAATTTATGAAAAGAAAACATAGTAGTGTTGCATTTAAGGTAATAATTAAATATTTGTATGATGATATTGTAACAGGATAACCATTTATGGGCAGAAATAAAGTATACGTAGCTTTTGTTGGGCATGTACCTGGTATATATTTCATATGGGAAGAGTGTCAAGGTATTGTTAATGGATTCAACGTGTTATTTATTGTTCTTTTGATAATGAAGTAGAAGCTGGAAGGATATATTCTCAATTTTATAAAGAGAAAGCATTATGTTCAGCAGTAAAATAATTGTAATAAATATTATTTGTTATATGTGATAATTTAATTGGATTCAAATATAAGTAATATTGATATTTCTATATATAATACAGATGTTGAATATTAATTGCCCCAATTGTAATGCCTTGATGAAGTTACAAATTATAAATGCGTTAATACGAAAGTAAGTAATTCAATTATTGTTTGTAGCAATGGAAATCGTATAAATTAATGTTAATCAATATTCAAATTGAAGGTCTCTTGTAGGTAATTGGTATTTGTGAAAGAGATGAAAGTTTGTTTTTGTCGTAAAATATGTCAAACAAATTCTGTGCGTTGGGGTAAGAGTCTTGTTCAGAAGATATATTGTTGTTCGCAAGAAGTAAGCATGTGTAAAAATTTATGTGGATTCAAAGTTGCTATTTATTCTTTTTTTAATAATGTAGCAGAAGTTGGAAAGATATATTCTCAATTTTATTTTATGAGGAGAAAGCATTATGGTCAGCAGTAAAATAACTGTAATATATATTATTTGCTATATGTGACAATTTAATTGGATTCAAATATAAGTAATATTGATATTTATATAATATAGATGTTGAATATTACTTGCCCCAATTGTAATGGTTTGATGAAGTTATGGATTTCAAATGCTAAGCCTAACATTGGTCAACATTTTTATGGATGCATTAATGCGAAAGTAAGTAATTCAATTATTATTTGTAGTAATAGAAATCGTATAAATTAATATTAATCAATATTCAAATTGAAGGTCTCTTATAGGTACTTGGTATTTGTGAAAAAGATGAAAGTTTGTTTTTGTCATAAAATATGTCAAACAAATTTTGTTCATTGCGGTAAGAGTCTTGATCGAAAGATATATTATTCTTCACAAGAAGTAAGTATGCGTAAAAATTTGTGCATAATGCAAATTTGTCATAAGTCCTAATAGTTGTGTTTATATCTTTATTTTGTAGGTCCTATAAGATTTCATAGCTTGGTCGTCAGATGTAAGTACAAAAAAATGGAGACATTGTAATAGTTAGAAGAGCAAATGTAGTTATTATATTTATTGTGACTTTTTTATCTTTTATTTAATCACTTACCACTTTAATATCCAGTTGTAAGCTTTTCATATTATTAAGGAAACTACAATTATTACAAGGTTTTACATTATAGAAGTAACTACAATTATTACAAAATTCCATCTACTAATTATAATTACATTTGTGTCATTCATAATTACTTATCCTCTAGTTTAGTTGTTTTTTACTAGCGTAAAGGAAGGTATAGGAGGATTTCTTCTTCCTTTAGGGCTGCCAAACTCACTATGGAACCTCTCCATACGAGTACCGGCACAAGCCTTTGCACGTTATTCACTGCTTTTCAAACTTCTTTATAATAACAAGGAAATAAGACGACGAGTATATTCAAGTAACATGAATATTTATGCGGTTGTGTTAAGAGAGATCGGGAGAATATCATCTCTTCATAATTTTCAGGCTATTAAATACCATTTCCAGAAAGGAACAACTTAAATCCTTGCCACTTAGATAAAAGAAATACTTGCACTTGGTCACATTTCAGCTAATGTCTTTATATAACACTATAAAAAATAAAATATTATTTTTATGAAGATAAATATTTTATATTTAGTAACTATTACAGGATGGTTATATGTTCACATAAGATTATGGATTGGATTAGAGTTTTAGGTGAGAATGTGATTTTGTTATGTTATGTTGCATAATTAGTTTAATAAGTTCATAAGAAACCAAACTAAATTGTGAAAAGCTTTCAATAACTATGGTTACAAAAGCAAACAAATTTGTAGATAGAATTTTCCTCTAGAGTCTCTAACAGTAAATATATAAATTAAAAAACTAAGTCAATATCATTTTTGAAGATTAAATTATATAGTAAGATCAAACAAGCAAATAAATAGGTTACAAACACTAACATTATTCTACAAACTTCTAAAGCCCCAAATTCAAAACCATACATTTGTCTTCCAACTTTCTCAGATAGATTGGTGTGCAATCAGCTCCAGCTCCAAAGGCTGAATCCAGGGACTTCTGCAATGCTTGATCACTCACACCATCTTTACATAATCAGTAACTAGCAAAAATTTAGAAGTACGATCCAACTTAAAAGAGATGTCATCAAGATCACACACACATAATTACAAAGGAACTATCGCCTGTTTCACCAAAAACATACAGATGAAAAGAGCAAGAAAAACTTTTCATCCATATGTCATACCAAATCTAGACCACAATCATTCAAAAACTTACTTCCATAACCACCGAGGGCTAACAAAATCAGTAAGTGCATTAAACCAGCCATGAATAAAGCAAGATTATATTAGAAGATGCATTATTTGTCTAATGATTCAGGATCAATGCATATATATGTTTGAATTAGGTAATGAAGCAATACTCAGCAACTATGAAGATTTCCTACTAGTAGATCTTTCAGCCATTAGCTTGATCCTTCTCCTAGGTTAAGTTGTATTAGTAGGTGTACTTTGGGATGCTTGTATTGTTGTTGTAGTATTGGGAGGTTGTAACACTTAACATTGACCCTCACCCATCTATGTAGTATAAGCAACCAATTATATAAATATTATCATCTCCTTTAAAATTACATATAAGTAGGATAAACATCAATTTAAATGACTTACCCTTAGGTAGGTATTCCCAAAAACTTCCCCAAATGTTACTCCATAACCTCTACGTGCCTATAAAAAAAGTAATTATAACGTTATATAAGATAGAAAATAACTTAAAATTTACTTAAAGTTAACTATCCATTCTTGTCTCTCTTTGTAAAACACATGCAGTATTTGATCCTATAGATACTGATTATGTTAGTCTACCTACTTAATTGCTATAAGTACTCGAAGAAGGGGGTTCAGTAGACACTGATATTGGTGGCCTTCCTCTTTTTCGCTGCATTATACACATTGAAGGTAAACATAATGTTAATAATACTTGATGAATAACAACACAGTTGTTACATAACTAAAATACCTACCTTAACAATTTCAAGTTTTCTTGGAGGTTGATTCTTATTTTTGCATTCTCTTATATTGTGGCCAATTTCATGGAAATAATGACATCTTATAACTACTCCATTGGTCAATTTGTTGAGATTGCGAGGTCCTTCAGTGTGATCCCTTTTTCTTGCCTTTTTTGGTCTTCCAGGCATCTTCTTAATCAGTAGAGGTAATATTGGCTGAAGATTTTCAGTCTTTGGCCAAAACTTAGGACCACTAGTAGGTTCCACAGCAAACTGGTAAGTCTTCAAATAAGAATAACGCTTATAACATTAATTCACATAAGCATCGATGTCCTCCCTTTGATAAGATATATAAGCCACAACATGTTTACATGGAATCTCAGTTAAATCCCATATTCTACATTGAAAAGTTTGTGCTTGCAAGTCAACGATGTAATTTTCCACAAAGATACTGACTTCAAATTTCAAAATTTCATTTGTCCTGAGCATGCAATGTCTTGCATCCCATTGTTTTACTTCTATTTTCTTCCTCACTCTAAGACAAATCTCATCTGTGCAATTCATCATTATATCCCTTTTTTCATATATATGAGTCATTAAAGAAACTTGAATGTCTTCTAACATATTGATCAAGCTTTTGTTACGAGCTTCACAAATGAATCCATTAAATGTCTCTAAAATATTTTTATGTACTATTTCACACTTTGGTCTTGTGCTCACAAAGGTCTTCACAAATATCTCTAGATTCCTAATTTTAAAATCCTCATAAGCCTTCACTAACAAGCTCTTCAACTCCTCCATTACCTTCTTAAAATCAACTTGCATTGTGCTATTCACCGCTTTCCAAAATAAAGTCCTATACGTGTGCCCTTTATGAACACTAGACCAGTTTGCATACACATGACAGACACATTTTCTATGTTTAGCTTTCAGAAACAAGTTCTTTAATGCTTCCACTAAACCCTGTAAAATAAATAGTTACATAAATTAATTAAGTGTTGATCACATAAATAAGTGAATATAAGATATAAGGATATTTAAAGTTTACCTACCTTCTGCTGATCACTTACGTAAGTTCATGAATTTCCACTTATGTGGAGATCTTCAGCAATAATGGTCAAAAACCAAGTCCATAATTGGTAGTTTCCTCCCTTAACTATAGCTTAACATATAGGAAACATCTTATTGTTTCTGTCACGACCAACAGTAGATAATAATGCACTACCAAAGAAAGTCTTTAGAGAACATCCATCTAACCCAATAATCTTCCTGCATCCACCAAGAAAACATACTTCAAAACATTGAAACCCACATAAAATCTTTTGAACATTGGTCTCCTGACTTGTTCATCAAAATCACATTCAATAATAAACTTTCCATCTTTGTCAGCTTGCATTAACTCATGTCCATAAGACCATAACTTTGCATAATGACCTTCTATTGATCCCTAAAGCATAGTAATTGCTTCCTAGTTAGCCCTATAACATTAAAGTTTAATGACCTTTAGTGCATATTTTGATTGAAGATCATCCATCATTTCACTAATAGGCCAATTGGGGTTCCTCTTAAACTTGAGTATGAATTCATTGGCAATCCATTTCTGGCTAGCTTGCTTATTCCTTTGCACTTTACTGCAAGTAGGAGTGTTTTTGACTCTTTTCATAACAAATGTTTTCTCATTTCCAATCCAGCTAGCATACACCCGAAAAGGACAATATGCATCACAAACTGCTTCCATTCGTACACCAGATTTTGCTATACCCATTTATAATTGCATATTTCCTTATAGCTTCCCTCAACTACTTCTTATCCTTAAACTTCATTCCAATTTCAAACTTAAAATCTGTCATTTCAACTTTTGGATTAAAACTAATGTATTTCTTCTTTGGTATCTATGCTTCATCATCACTAGGAACTGGTGATTGAATTTTATCATCACTATTTGCACAATGCGAACTTCTTTATGCCCTTCCAGTATCATTCAAATGATCACCAATTCATTGAAATTGTTTCACTTCCATCGACACCATCGACAATGTTATCGAATTCAAACCCACTTTGCGAAGTCTTCGCATACCGCCTCTCATTTTTTCTAGCATTAACATATTCTTCATCATCAGTTCCAAAGAACTTCTCATTAACTAAATCATCACCAGAATCATTATCTTGCATAACAGTGAAGTTCTCATCTTACTCTAATTTAATGTGGAACAACCCCTCATCTTGCTCCAATTCATCATTAGAATTTGATTCCTCACCATCTATCGCAGGATTCTCATAATCATCATCATAGTATATTTGAACATTCTGACAATTCAATTCTTTCATTTTTTCAGCATATCCAACATATCCTTGTCATGCTTTAAGCCTAACTCCGTCAAGCTTCTAATAGACTCATGTGGAAATTTGTAAAATATAGAGATTATTCTATGTCCTTTATCTTTGGAAATCCCTTCTAGAACTAGCATGCTTAGTTCATCAATACCCACATTCTTTTTTCTTTTAATCTTACCCCCAACATATTTATTTTTCTACCTTTCTAACACTCAAATATAATGAAATTCAAAATTGACCAACATCTGCAAAGACAAATTGTGAATAAATACGAAATGATAAATATTACAAGAACAAAAAAAGCAGCAATAATTAAGATGAACAACAAATAAGAAGAATAAAGGAAGCAACAACTAATAGTGCACAGAAATAGGTTAGTATGATTGCATCAGAATAATACATCCACATTTTCAGATGCAAGGAGCTTTATCAAAGGCTAGTACAACATCAGAATAATACAAATTGAAATGATGGAAAGGCACCAGAAACATACCTTTACAAATTTCCTAAACTTTTTTCACAATACTTCACAACTTAGCAGCCTAACCTATTGAAACAATCATAAGTAAGTCATTTTGTGGATGTAACATTTAAAAAAAGAATTTATCCACAACATATAAATAAGAAACTACACTCAAAAATTTGAGACAAACAAAATGGAATTCCTTCAATAATTACCAAATAGAAATAATATTTTCCAGTAATTACCAAATGAAATGCAAGTTTAACCAAATATTAAATATTAGAGCATAGAACAATTCAAATAGAAATTATATTTTTCATTAAACACCAAGATGAAATGCAAGTCGACCGTCATGCATTCAATTGCTCTAGTCAGAGCGGAAAGACTAAAAAAGAGAGTTCGACGACGAAATCTTCAGTTTTTACCCGACGAAGAAATTACTCTCTTATAAACCACCGACACATGAAATCACAGAGAACGCTTGTTAGTTTGATGGAGCGAATAACTTTGCTATAGAAGAAGCACCAACACACGATAGAAGAAGCACCAATGCTTGTTAGTCTTATGAACTTTAGGGGATTTAAGTTACAGAGTTTAGCATTGATCAATAGAGAAGAGACATAGAAGAAAGGGAGAAGAATGGTGATCTGATTTTAGTTAAAACGACATCGTTTTACTATCAAAGATAAACGGCGTCGTTTTAACTAAAATCAGATCACCATTCTTGTAACATCCCCTCACCAATAGGAGTGTATAAATGAATAGTGACATATGCATGCATTCATATATGCACATGCATAA
>JANZXR010000171.1:35417444-35427527 GCA_027575705.1 Erythroxylum echinodendron
TGATCTTTGAAGATTGGACCGATCGGCCTGTGGGTCATTACGACTGAGCTCGGGCCCAGCACGACCGACCCGACCATTATGTAATTACAAAGAATATTACAGTGATACTATAAAATCTGGAGAATTACAACGAGATTAGAGAACCTGGACAGATATCATTGACAATTAGAGTGCACTATATTCATGCATATGAATATGTCAAATGTTTGAATTGGAGAGCAACATTTGTATATCTCTTCTAAAGTAGTCTTGGACCGTATGATGGTCTCCAACACGAAATCTTTCACCAGATGGTTCTATTAGCTTTCTATCTTTTAAAAAGACGACTTTATTGAAGTTTGCTTATTCATAGACGCGATGTCTTATCTACTAATCGCAAGACCCGATGATTGCTTCCATTTAATTTTCTTGAATGAATTTGAGGTAGCGAATTTCTAGATCACGTGCAAGATATGATAGGATATTATGAAATCGTCAAAAACATAATTAAAAGAAGTTTCCACGTTCCATCAATATGAGAGTCAAAACTCACGAAACGAAAAGGATTCCTCCAACACCAGAC
The DNA here is from genome assembly GCA_027575705.1 of Erythroxylum echinodendron. Lineage (NCBI taxonomy): Eukaryota > Viridiplantae > Streptophyta > Magnoliopsida > Malpighiales > Erythroxylaceae > Erythroxylum > Erythroxylum echinodendron. The sequence continues at coordinate 35,418,007 of JANZXR010000171.1, forward strand.
GGTCGAAGTCCAAAACGTGATGCATGACGAGGGTCACTTGGGTGCGTTTAACGTGTAGGGAACGTGACAAGGCTTGGCGACTACTGTTTTCGTCGTTAGCTTCCAGTTCATTTCAATACCCGTCGAGTACGTAGCTAAGGTCACCCCACCTCATGCGATTGGTTGACGAGTTTCAGTTAGACTACAAAAGCCATTGATGATGTTGGTTTATTTATTTTTAATTTGTCGTTTAGACCGAGTCGTCTATGGTTAATCACATAACGTGATTCTTTTAATTAACTTTAGCGTCAAATGATGATTATAATTTATAAAGAAAGCACCGAATTAATCTACTTGAAGGAACAGACTTTGGAACCATTTTCATTTCTCAATGACATTCCGAGCACTTCAAAACCCTGAATTGGCTTTGAATGAATTTTTATGGCTTTCATTAACAAAAAAAAAAAAGAAAAATTTTCAAACAGTATGAGATCAATTTGAAGGCCATCCTTTTTGACAATCTAGAAGTAGAAGTCTTAAAACTATCGTCTTCGTTAACTAAGAAAAAAATTAAGATCGAGAGAGTTGACTTTTTTGCATTTAATAGATTTGTATGATTTAACTTATTTTCATTTCAATTCTTATTTTTAAAAATTATCACTTATCTTTATGTGATATTGTTTAGTTATCACATTACTTTCTATGTTATATTATGTTATTTTTAATAATTTTATGATAAAGTACTAGTACTAAATTTAAACTATTTTAAATATAAATAAATAAATCATAAAATATGACAAAAATCATGTGATAATTAAAAAATAATTAAGAAGATTGATATAAAAAAATCAAATTACAAGGTATGTATCAATTAAGTTCAATGTACAGTTAATTAGATTTAAAACTATTTGCATATCTGACCACTTTCTAGAAATACCGTCATAAATAAGAAAGGTAGATTTTCGTAGCTAATTACTAATAGTATACTTATGAAAATTAATTGATTTATTTTAGTTTATAAAAATCTATTAATTAATAATTAATTAATTTTTAACAACATAAACTATTAAAATAAATTAAATCAAAAATTCAAAATTCAAAATTTTACGATTGAAACGGTTTAATTAATTGAAATTTGAAATCATTACTTTTATCTTAAAATAAAAATATAAGAAATATGTTAATTACTTTTGAATAAGTACGTCAAATCTTTTGTTCCAGCTATCCTGTTTTAATTCTATTGTATTAAATTTTATCTATTTATTTATATAAAAATTTATATAAATATGATGATAAGATTTAACGAAACATAATTAAAGCATAAGAAACAAAAGATGTGATCCGGATCTCAATCCCACAAATTTCCAGACAGTATCTTTCCCTCCGTAAGCGCAATTGTAATGAGATCTTTGAGTACAGTTGCCCACATTTTGGTCACATTCCATTGTCTGTATCCATTAAAAAACGTTAGATATAAATGCGGGCAAGAAAGCTCTCAAGTATTTCAACTCTCTCTGCCCATAAATTATCTATTATTTCAAAGCTTACAGAATCATAAGTAATCAAGTGGAAACAATATTAAAATCACCATAATCATGTGTGCAGTTCTTAAACCTATACTTATGAATCGAATCCTAAACTTTAATTATAGTGTTTCTGATGAAAGAAGCCTAAAACCTAAGTCAATTTTGGTACTTTCGTATTTCTGAAGATTAAAAATTAGGAAAAGGACATGAACAAATGTACACAAAACAAAACTTGGTGCTCAATAAAGAAATACACAAAAATGGGAAATGGTTGTAAGCGGACAGCTCGGCAAGCCGCCCTTATTAAACACATATTTTCTCCAAACACGAGACCCTGATCTCGAAACATGGTTGGTCGTATGCCTATCTGTCACCCGCGTGTAAGACCCTTCTCTGTGGACAAGTTCGTCCTTTCTTCATTAGTTTCCTACCATATTTTTTCCTCTTCAACGCTGCTTACTGCTCTTCTTCTTCATACATCGTCAGCCGTTATAAATACACGCGAATGAGACCTCTTTGGCATTATAATTCAGAAATATCGTTACCTTTTTAGAGGAAAGAAGCCAAAACAAGCAATGGCGTCCATCAACTTCTCTTCATGCCCTTCAACAACCACTCCGAGAAAATCTGTTTCATGCCCTCGGTGAGTACTCAGTTTGTTTTTTTCCATTTGAGTTACAATGTTTAGCTGTTTTGGGTTCGAAAGTTCTATTCTTTTTGTACCGTTAGTAATCAGCTTTTTAATAGATGATCGTTTCGCTTTTGCTTGACTTTTCTTGCTTTGAACATTTTAGTTAATGAGGGTTATTCAGTTTGTTCTTTTAGTCCTTGTCTCGAAGAGCTTACTTTTCCTTTTTATTTTTGGTGATCAAGTTTTGTCCTTGATAGATTAGTTGACCCTTGCGGTTCATTATCTGGTGTGTCAAAGATGGGATGTTTTCCTTCCCGATATTTAAATTGATTCGGGTGTTTTTATGGAGTTGGTTATATAGGAAGGCAATGAATTAAGTGGAAGCCTTTTAAATATTGGTAAGCAATGAGCACTCTTTTGTTAGGTTGGAAACGCCCAAGCTTGCTCAAAAGAATCAAAATTTTATTACCAGGCATTCTGGTGTCTTGAAATTAGATACCGAAAATTTTCGGAATTGGAAATGCTTATCTTAGGTTCAGTTGAAAGCTCTCAACATCACTCTTGCTTGAGATGTCCTCATAAGTCGTTTGTAATGCAGATATGATTGTTCACGTAATTAACATTTTCTTGAGAGGTATAAACCTTGTGAATTGTTCCTGGCTTGGATTCATAAAGTCGCACTTTCTTTTTTGGTTATGTTGCCGCTATTCTTTCTCTACCAATCAAATCTTTTATTCATAGTGTTATGGGATATGTGTTGATCTGCATTCGTCTGTGGCATTTGGCAGAAACTTCAAGTTATTCAATGGATTACATCCAATGAATGCCTTCTCTGTAAACGGATACACGTCTGGTTTCACCTTGATCCGATTTAATGATTGTAAAACCCATTTGGGCATCAAGGCTGTTGGCAAAACTCAAGCAGCACTAATATCTGATGAAGGTACGCTACAGTCCAATATTAATGGCAACAATGTTGCTGCAAAACGTGCTGCATTTAATGCTGGTTCAGTCAGCATGGAGGTACATCGTGATGCAACAACTCTTGGAACTCTGTCAGTTGATACCACCCTCATTACGGATGTTTTCCCCATTAAGAATGACGAATTCGATCTGGATCGCCCCACAGCAGGTTTTTCTTCCATACCTGAGGCCATTGAAGACATTCGCCAAGGCAAGGTAATTATCTTATGAGTTTGCCCAACTTTATGTAGATAGTGAATTATTCAGTACCATTTCTTTAACTTCATTTTTCACAAGTTCTTTATTAAACTATAGTTTTTCTTCCAGTTACTTGACTAGGATCTACTGTTGCAGATTGTGCTTGTTGTAGATGATGAGGACAGAGAAAATGAAGGAGATCTTATCATGGCAGCAGAGTTGGCAACACCTGAAGCGATGGCTTTCATTGTGAAGCATGGTACTGGAATAGTTTGTGTGAGCATGAAAGGAGAAGATTTAGACAGGCTGCAACTCCCTTTGATGATTTCCCAAAACGAAAATGATGAAAAGCTTCGTACTGCATTCACAGTTACAGTGGTGTGTGTTTTTCTGACTTTACTCATATCTGGAAAATTTTATATTATGCTAGTAATGATGTTTGCATGGATAGCTTCTTACCGGAAGCAATAAGAATCTTCCTTTGAGTGAAAAAGAATGTAGTGTTGATGTTTTCTCCATATTATGTTAATATTTGGCAAATGAATTTCTTAACAAAGTAAAGCTTGTAAAGAGCAACAAATTGTTCAAGTAATGGGGAGTATGAAATTATTTGGAGCATTGACAATCGTACGGTGGGATGGTTGAGTCCCTTTGAGAAGTTTAAACTTCCTTTCCAGGGAAGTTCTGTTTTTCTTCTCCCTGTTGTCACTTTTCGGAAAAGATTATAGTCATACGATACATATGTTTTACACCTTCAGCTTCTCGTCATGGGAAGCAAAAAAATATCTCCAAATGGAGAAATATTTTTTATATTAGATGGAGGAATTAATTCCATTCTTATATTAGAACTGCAAAAAAGGTCCTTGAAAAGCTCTCTGTACACCTTTCGTGAAATAGAATAGGCCTTAAAGTATGGATGCCTGGCAGCATGACTGGGATATTGAAGTATCTTATGCCATACTGTTAATCTATGTGGCAGTTAGTAAGTTCTGTTTTTCCCTGCATCTGCTTTTGTAGGACGCCAAACATGGTACAACCACAGGGGTTTCTGCTCATGATAGGGCAACAACAGTGTTAGCTCTTGCTTCCAAAGATTCAAAACCTGATGATTTCAATCGTCCGGGCCATATTTTTCCACTGAGGTACCGGGAGGGTGGTGTCTTAAAACGAGCTGGGCATACAGAGGCTTCAGTTGATCTTGCTGCTTTAGCTGGACTTGATCCTGTTGGAGTTCTGTGCGAGGTAGTAGATGATGATGGCTCCATGGCTAGATTACCAAGACTTCGTGAATTTGCACTGCAGGAGAATCTGAAAATTATTTCAATTGCTGATCTAATTAGGTAGGTTATCTTTTTCTTCTTTTAGATTATTTGCTTTGCAATCATCTTGGAAGGAAGCAGTATACTTTTGGAACTTAATCATGGGTTGATCCATCATATGCAACTAAATGGATGACTTTTTCTTTTGAAAAGGAAATGAATTTTTATGTTGAAAAGAAAACATTGATGCCTTTGAATAAACTGAAGCTATTTAGTTACTATTTTGAATTTTCTGCTTATGTGTCAATCAAGTTAGAAAATACAATATAGCAATTATGAAGATCAAATTGTATTGTTGTCTTTAGCTGTCATTTGCATTTTTTGTTTAATGATACACAGTTATATTGCTCACTAATATTGGTCTGTAACACTTAAGGTAGTCATTTGAGAGTAGAAGTTAATTAAGAGCGTGGAATTATTGTGGACCAATGTCTTATTTTGCTTCTACATGATGTTCTTGGTTTGAAGGCTATCTTCATTGATGCATTTTAAATGGTTTCCACGTATAGGTTTGAGCTTCTTTTGATTATCATCATTTTGTAGAGTTTGATGTGCTGAGTCCATATGTGGAAATGAAGTGTCTTTCTGTATGTATAATCCTCATGGGAAGGGTAGCCTGATAGTATCATTTATGATGTCTATGTGGATTACAATTCACAGGTATAGGAGGAAGAGAGATAAATTGGTAGATCAATCATCTGCTGCTCGGTTACCGACAATGTGGGGACCATTCACAGCTTACTGTTATAGATCAATCTTAGATGGTATAGAGCATATTGCCATGGTTAAGGTGAGCAGCATTTGCAACTTTCGGCAATGATCTATTGATTCTTCACTTTTCTGCTTATTTACTTCACTCTTATCTGTGATCAAGTTCTAGCTAGTAGACAGCAGGTTTCCTATTTATTATAAGTTTATGGAAATTGTGTTATTTCCAGTCTGAAAGCTAGACCATATGATCAATTGAATTTCATATATATCACAGTTGCAGAATAGATCATATGATTAATTGAATATCCTATACATCACAGTTGCAGGATATCTGTAAGTGAGAGAGGTAAACTTGACGTGGAAGAGAGATCTTGACCATACATAAAATCTGCTGTTATCTTGTTTGATTCTTTTGTTAAATACTCGTACATTAAAGTCTTGTTTTCTTCTTTAGTCAAAAACTAGTTAAATATAAGGATTTTAAATCAAGGGAGATGGTTGAAGGAGATGACTTCTAGAGGGGATCTAACTCTAGGTCTTTTCATATTCAAATGAGTGAAACACCACTTGGTTTTCCCGAAGCTAGTCATTTAGGCACAAGCACCTATTTCTGGCTATATGCGAATTCACACAAGCTGAAGTTCCAGCAACTGTGGAGAGTGATAACATTGATTATATCCTGCTTGCTTGTGTGACAACATACATGATGCTTGTGTTATTTTTTTTAAAAGCTACTTGCTTACAAGTAATTTTGCTACCCAAAGGGTGAAATTGGAGATGGAGAGAATGTTCTTGTGCGGGTGCATTCGGAATGCCTCACAGGAGACATATTTGCATCTGCTAGATGTGATTGTGGGAACCAACTAGCACTTGCAATGCAGCAGATTGAGGCTGCTGGCAGAGGTGTACTAGTATACCTCCGCGGCCATGAAGGAAGAGGCATTGGTTTGGGTCATAAGCTTCGTGCTTACAATCTACAGGATGCTGGTCGAGATACAGTGGAAGCAAACGAGGAACTGGGACTTCCTGTTGATTCACGAGAATATGGCATTGGTGCACAGGTATTCCTAGTTGATGTTTTAACAATCTTCTACGGAAATTGTCTGTTGGAATTGTTTCATAAGATAATAACAATAACTTCCATCCTTTTCACACTCAAATCTCACTTGTTAGTATTACTGTGATTATTTTCCACCGTTAAAATGTTTCTGAAGCTAAATCTGTTGGAGCAGATTTTACGCGATCTGGGTGTGCGGACAATGAAACTTATGACGAATAATCCAGCAAAGTACATTGGCTTGAAGGGTTATGGTTTGACAGTTGCAGGTAGAGTTCCTCTAGTAACACCGATCACCACGGAAAACAAGAGATACCTGGAGACCAAACGTGTTAAAATGGGGCATATATATGGAGTGGAATTCAATGGCCGCTTCAGTAACCTGATAAACAGCAACGGTGCCTCTGCAGTAGACACTACATCAGATACTGAGTCAAACGAATAGAGCATCCCCCAATCAGTTAAAACTTTAGACACTACATCAGATACTAAGTCAAACGAATAGAGCATCCCCCAATCAGTTAAACTTTCGCTGCTTTGACAATAGAGAACAATGAAGCTCTCCAATGGATATGATTTACAAAGTTGAGATCTTTTGCTCTTTGTATTAACTTGAAAACAAGATTATGATTACATCCATTCTTTTTCCTCAAGGTGTATAAATTGAATGTGAGGAATCCCAGTTATATATGCAACTTTGTCAAGTCCTTATTGCTTTTAACCAATCTTCTAATTCCCAAAAAACAAAGAAACGTTTCATTTCCACTGAATAATACTATCACTGGAGAGAAGAAGAAGAAGAAGAAAATTACCTTGATTTTATCCTTTTAACCGTGTAGTTACTGGGGTTAATGGATTAGAATCTACAGTATTACCTTCTGCTAGTGAATAATTTTGGAAAGTACCTTCAATCTTTAGCATGAATGTTTTACATTGCAAGATTTGGTGAATAGAGCTGAATTGTATAGGGATGGGACTGTTTTAGTGAGAGGGAATTTAGGCTGGCCACTTCTTGCCGCCTGATTTCGTTGAATGTGCCATGGCCATATCATTACAAGTTTCTACTCTCTTTTGTAACTTGTACTTTGTAAATCAAATAATAGAGATCAAGATACTATTTTATAATCTCTAGTAATTAGTAATACAAGTTTCAAATTTTCATACATTTATTGTTAGTTTTTTTTACAACACTATTATTAATATTTTAAAAATTAAATCAGACATCAAATCAGTGAGAAGAGAAATTTAAGATTTAAAAGTTTTAATAATATTAGAATTTTATAAAAATCAATAAATAGTGAATAAAAATAGAATTATATTGAATATTTATATCATATATTTGAGAAAAGAATAATTTTATTAAAAGTAAATGATGCTAAATTTATTGAATTATTTTTGATAATTATATATTTTTCATTATAAGTTTAACCTCAAAAATTGGGAAAAAAATACACATCAAAGACTGAAAGAAAAAGAATGTTTATTATACTGAATATTGTAAGAATACAAGGGTCATACAGAAATGCAACACTGACACTAGAACAATATGATAATTATCTAAATCATTTGCGCAAAATGTATTCTCATATGAAGCATTTTAACGCCAAGAACTCACAGATGCTATAAATATTTCTAACTTATTAGAAAATTACTCATGACAAAAATTGTTTCATCTAATTAATGCCATATAAACTACTATATTTTATTTATTTAGAGAATTATTATTCTATTATTTAGAAATAGTTTCTTTATTTATTTGAATAATAAGTTTTCTGATTTATTAGATAAGATTTTTTTTCTTGATTGAATTTAGACAGTTATTTTTATTTATTAATTAAGAAAATTGAGCTTGCTTTAATATTTTTGAAAATATATTTCTAACTTATTGAGAAAAGAACTTCTAATTAATTAAGAAATTAATCTAAAAGGCTTTCTTAATTAAATCTAGAAGAGTTTTATTTAATTTTGAAAAATGATTTACTTTAATAATAGAAAATAATTTTTTAATTAAGAAAAATAATTTCTAATTAGATTATAAATAATTTTCTAATTTAATTAGACTATCTTAACTATAAATTTAAGAAAAGAGAGTTTTTCTAAATTATTATAATTAAGAGTAATTTATCGAAAATTGTTGAATAAGAATTTAATTCATTTAAGAATCAATGAATTTAATCTAATTTAATAATTGAATGAGTTAAAATATTAGTTTAGATTATGAAAATCAATAATTAGAATCGAACATGACTTATTTGTTCTTATACATATAATTTGATTATCTGTGCATAAATTGCATATTTTAATATACATTGGACATATTTTGTGAAGACTAAAAATTAAATATTTTATTGAAATATTAAGCACAAATTGAGAATATGATTATTTTCTTCCATTGTTACAAGAATAAACCATATTGTTAGTCTTGTTAAGAAAACTCAAGGTTACTTTAACTCAAATATGTTTAATCTAATTATAATAATAAATTCTACTTAATTAAATTTGTGTGATTTAAATAAGTAAGATTATGATTACATGAACTTAAAAGACAAAGTTAAGAATAACATATAAGATATCTAAAAAAATTAATTTATCTCAAAAATTGAAGTAAATAAATTTAATTAAGAAACATCTTTCTTAATTACTAAAGAAAATATATTTTTTAATTTTGATGACTATAATTAATTAATTTTAATATAATTAATTCTAAGAAACAAATTTCTAAATTTAAATTTAAATTAATATAATTACAAATCTTAATCAAAACTAAGAAAAATAAGCAGTTTAATTTTAGAATTTAATTAAAATTTAAAACAATTTAAATTTTAATTAGAATAAAGATGTTCTTAATTAGGAAGAGTTCCTTGTTCGTAGCCTGTAATAACTTAACCCTCTAGCCAACCCTCCTTTTTCTTCTTCAAGAAACCCTATTCTCCGAGTGCACACCTTAGATGCCTTTTGCCCTCTTATCTGTTACTCGTATTTTTCCAGAATGTAGGAAGAAATGAGTACTAGAGAAGAAGACAACAAAAGAGAAAATACTGTTAAAGGAAAGGAAATCAGCATTTATTTTAGAATAATTATAGGCCCCTGATTCCGTGCATAATTGTATCCCTAAAATTGTTCAATTACTTAGAATA
>JANZXR010000171.1:35449411-35473280 GCA_027575705.1 Erythroxylum echinodendron
TCTTTAAGCCTTATAAAAATTGAGATCTAGCTCAAACTCTATTCTTTTCACTCCTTCACCGAAACCTCTCTTCTTCTATTCTTTCTCTTTTTTTTCTCCCATACACGCCTACCATACTTCTGCCCATACATGCCACCATACTTCTAAAATGACAAGTTCACAATTCCCACTCTACCCTTATGCATTCTTAATTCTTAAACTTACTCTTCTAATTTCCGTGTAATACATGAAATAATCCTCCCAAACTTGACTTAATTAATTAACTCCATTAGAAGAATATAATTTATTCAACAAAATCACCAAAATCATTTAATTCATGCTTACTAAAAGATTCGGAGCCTAACATTTCATGTACCCATTAAATATATAATTATGTCATTTGGTTCATAAGAGTCATGTTATCATGGATAACTAATTTTATTTAATTTTTCATTTTAGTGATATGTTTATGTACAGTACGAGAACAATCTAACTTTATGGTAGTTAGCATATCCATTAAAGCTCAAATAAGAGACTTATCAACAAAATTCGAATGAGAAATATCTTCTACAAACTTAAGATATTCCTTATCATTTTCAATTTTGGGAATTGTAGTCTTAGTGCTTTTAGAGTGTCAAGTCAAGATCTAGGATTGTTAGGTTAAAATGAAATTATTCACAATATTCAACAAAGTTAAACCCATTAAACTTCATAATAGACAAAGCTTGCCAGTGGATAACAACAAAATTAGATGCTGCAAAATATATTAAATGCTCATTCATTAATGCTTTGGAATCATAACTTAAATATATAAACAAAAAGAGATAACAATAATATTAACAATTAGTGTATATTATGGTTCTCCTTTGGATAAAATAACAATATAAAAGAACAAAAATTAATGCTTAGTATTATATTTACATAATTGATAATTACATATACTCTAATTAGATATACTTGTTATCTTTAGATATACTAAACATATTTAGAAAAATATGCTAATTAATCATGTTCATATTCATTGATATAAAATTAATTAAGTAATCTTGGGGTTTTTAAATATTTTATTATCAATAAATTTTGGTATACCAATTAAATATATCATTATGTCATTTCAATCTTAAGCATTACATTATCAGGAAATAACTAATTTTCATTTAAGTTGATATTTACGAAAATTTTTTAATTTGGTTACTTTGGTGACAAAGAAATTATTCATTATATAAATATCACTCTAAATAAATTAAACAATTATCATTCAGCATGATCTATTACTAATTGGTTATTATTTTAAAATATTTGCATAATAAGAAAACATTATTTATTTATGTAATAACCAAAAGAATATAATTTATGGTTGAAAGATTATATATTAGGACGTTGTTTCTATTAATTATTACATTAGATATTTATTTCTAAGTCTTTGTACACGTTAGTATTATAAGCTTCCAAACCTATAAATACTTTTCTCTAGAGATATGGATGCAATAATTAGTCCTCCTATATATGTTCATCTTTTTGCTTTTATTATTTTTAATTGATAATGTTTAGTTTCTAATTATAAAAATCACCTTGATTTTAGATAAGACTCCAAGCATACTTTCATAGACATTTATAACTTTATGGTATGTTCGTTTCCATTTATTTTTAATTTTTGTTTTTAAATTTAGTTTAAAAAACAGTTTTTAGTTTCTTTTTCTTAGTTTCTTATGAAAACCATAAAAGTGGTTTTTGTTTTTTATTTTTGTTCTTTTACAATCTAATTTACTATCAACAAAAAATATATTATTTAATTATTTTAAATATTAATTATTAATAAAAGTGATGAATACTTTAATTTAATATTACATTTAATTAACTAAAATTACGAATAATTTGATTTGATTTAATACTTATAATCAAATAAATTAAAATTAATATAATAAGTATTAATAAATATAACTAATTTAAAAATATCTTCAAAATATATAATTTCAAAAAAATGATTTAATAATTAAAATATGTTCAAAATAATATTAATTTTAAAATTATTTTATAACTAATTTATTAATAAATATTATATAAAAGATTAAAATAAATTTAATTATTAAAAATAATTTATCTTTAAGTTTTATCTAATATGTAATTATCATCAGTAACAAAAATATAACCCACACTATTAGCCATTTATTACATGGTTAAACTACCAACAGATTAAGTTACAGAGTGTGTTAAATTTTAAATCATCGTTTCGTTTTGTTTTATAATGTATATGTCCTCATACATAATCTGATGTAGAATTATTTAAAATATTGAGATGGACTGAAATACAAATTCAGTAATAAAATGATTCCCATGACCAAAATGATACGTTCATCAGTGGGCTGTGGACATTTACTGTAAATATCCTTTTTTCAATCTTTAAAGCAAAAAATGATCGATTTGGTTCTAATATTCCAAAATTTGTTCCCTCAGAACGTAATTTTTTAAAGTGTTGGGGATACCTATATGTTAAGTAAATTATACTAAAAATAAAATTCTATAAAATTAGCTTACATTCTTAATGTAAATTAAACATATGAAATTTTAATTCTTGCTATATTTGGTATACCATTACCTTCAATTAATAGTTTTAGTGACACATTATATCATTACAAATTATTTAAGTTTATTTTTTATTAAATTAGAAGGATAGAGTTAGAATTTAAATCCAACTACACATTTTTCTTAAAAAAAAGCCCAATTTTAAAATTAAAAGAGTCAAATACAAGTGATAATGGAAGTATATATATAAAAGATTTGATTATTGAAATCTTCGTGACAAAGAAATTACATGTATTTATACTTTGCAGAGCCTACCAAATCTAAAACCTAGATTTCAACAATAACAATAGCAGTACACAAGTTTATTTTTGTTATTTTCAATTAAAATTATAAATATTTTAAATGAATTCATTAATTAATTGAATTCAAAATATAAACATGTATAAAAAAATTAAAAACCACAATAAAATTTTCTTTTGGCAAAAACATTTCGTCTTCACCATTAATGGCTTTCATAACTCAATATACTTTTGTTAGCGAATATATAAAACCAATTAAGTTGGCCTCACACAACAGTTTAAGCTATTGTGGTGAAATGGTCACTTAACATGATATCAAAGCTCTAAAGATCCTCTCACAAAGTTTTCCTTCTCACCGACTACATTCAATTTACGACATCTCCATGGTCAACGAAAGCACCATTCCAAATCTTCATGAGCCAAGTAAGCCTTTTGTTCTCATCAATATCTCCAACACTATCAAACTCACCCCTGACAACTATCCATCCTGGAGGAGTAACATTGCTGTCACATTTTTTGGTTTTGAACTCCTTAAATATGTTGATGGAATTCATGCTGCTCCTCTGTCTACCATCACTACTGCTGATAAAACTACTCCTAATCCGAATCATGCTACTTGGCTTCGCCAAGATAAGTTAATTTTTGGTGCTCTACTCGGCAACTATGCTAATCCGTCGATTGCTATAAAGCTCGCTTAGTTTCCAAAGGTTTTCATCAACATCTCGGTCTTGACTACTCTGAAATCTTTAGCCCGGTCATCAAACCCACAACCCTTCGCCTTATTCTTTCCTTAGCTGTTAGTAATGGGTGGTCTCTTCGACAACTAGACATTAATAATGCCTTTCTTCAAGGAAGGCTTACCGACCAAGTCTTCATGGCTCAACCTTCGGGCTTCGTGGACAAATCCACTCCTACTCATGTATGTCAACTCCGCAAAGCAATCTACGGTCTTAAACAGGCAACTCGTGCTTGGTACACCGAGCTAAAATTCTACCTCATCTCCTATGGTTTTCGTAATTCCATTTCTGATCCTTCTTTGTTCATTTACAAAAATCAAGCCTCTCTTATCTATCTTCTTGTTTATGTTGATGATATCATTGTTACTGGTCCTTCTTTACCCATTCTTAACACATTCATCTCCACTCTTGCCACTCGTTTCTCTCTCGAGGACCTCGGTCCTTTATCTTATTTTCTTGGGGTAGAAGTTCGCCCCACTGCCAAAGGTCTCCTTCTCACTCAAACCAAGTGTATCATTGACCTACTTTACCGCCATCAAATGCATGAATCCAACCCCTCACCCACGCCTCTGATTACTCACCCTTCCTTGGCTTCACAACCTGGCACCGCTCTACCCAATCCAACTGACTATCGTACTATTATGGGTAGCCTTCAGTATTTTTCTCTTACTCACCCTGATGTCTCCTTTGTTGTCAACAAATTGTCACAGTTTATGCATTGTCCTACTTATATGCATTGGCAGGCTCTAAAGCGTCTACTTCACTACCTGAATGATGCAACTCATCAAGGCATTGAATTTCATCGTCACTCTCCACTCCGCTTACATGCTTACACTGATGCGGATTGGGTTGGGATAAGGATGACTATATTTCAACCACAGGCTACCTAGTCTATGTTGGTCGCAATCCTATTTCCTGGAACTCAAAGAAACAACGAGCTATTGCTCGTTCCTCTACTGAAGCTAAATTTCGAGTTGTCTCTTTTACTACGATTGAAGTATTATGATTGCTCTCCTTACTCTCGGAATTAAGCATCACTCCTAAAGTCCAACCTGCTATTTACTGTGACAACTTAAGTACTACACATTATGCTGCTAATCCTATTTTTCACTCCTAGATAAAACATCTTACACTTGCCTTTCATTTTGTGTGTGAACAAGTTCATATGGGCACTATGCGAGTTCAACACATTTCAGGCGATGACTAACTTGCAGATATTCTCACAAAGCCTTTGTCCAAACAACGTTTCTTCTCTTTGCTTGTCAAGATTGGACTAACTCAAAGATCATCCATCTTGCGGGGGCGTAATAAGGATAAAACTAAAACTAACTAATCTTGTATATCTTATCTTATATGAGTCAATCTTATTTATAGTTAGGATCGTCCCTTATTTGTAGTTAGGATATACTGTAATCTAGGTTAGACACTTCTTTTACTCCGGCTATTTAATAGCCTCACCTTTACCATTACGTAAGAAGAAAAAAAAAGAAAGAAGAGAGAGATTAAAAAAGAGACGTTCCTTGACTTTGTTGATCGCGAGATAAAGAAACTATTTGGCTTCCCCAATATAACTAGTTTCCAGGTAAGTGGTCCCCACCCTTCCTCCGCGGGATTCACATCTCCTCTTGACCGTTACAACTACAACACGTACTTTATTATAATCAACGGTCTTGATTTACATCTCACCCACGTGTACGTTCATGATCATTTTCCAACGGTACTTTATTGGTCAACGACGAACCAGGACAATCTTGGACTCGTTCTCCAAGCTTTGTCCTTTGTTGGCTGTTGTAGGACAAGCTCCACCGGTTGATGATTGTTCGTGTTAATGTCGATTAACTGCGACTAGACATGGTCCACTTGGGCCACCTCTATATAAACCCTGAAAGTTTCTATTCGTTGCCCTATCAACCCAAGCCACTCTCTTCTTTAACTCTCTTTAGTTCTCTAATTCGCTTAAGACTAAAATGGCTCCGTCCAAGGTTGTTGCTGTTTTCATGCTACTGGGGTTGCTTTTCACCTCAACATTGGCACAATCTCCGGCCTCTTCTCCTGCCAAGTCTCCTGCGACACCCGTTTCTGCTCCTAAATCAAAACCGCCGTCGTCAGCAAGCAATACACCTGCTTCTGCTCCTTCTCCCCACCATTCAGTCTCTGCACCTGCTCCGAGCAAGAAGACCTCGTCGGAGGTTGCACCAAGTCCGGCGACAATTCAGACTTCTCCATCTCCGGTTTCCTCCACCATCTCTTCTCCTCCTGCAGAAGCTCCTGGACCTGCTGGAAATGGGGGCGTTTTGAACAGAGTTGCTATTTCTGGAACAGTGGCTGCCGGTCTCTTCGCGGCTGTTCTGATCATTTAGAGTTCTTGAGGAGATTGTCCTTAAAAGAGTGGCTTGTTTTCTTATAGCTTTATTTCTTAACCATCATGACTGTGATGATGGTTATTAATTTGGTCTCCTATCTTTCTATTAGTATTGTTATAGTTTTGGTCCGAGTCGATTCATTATTGTTATTTTGCTCAAATTAATTCTACGTTTTATGTCTATTTTACATTATAATCATAATTGTTATGACCATTCACTAAATAATTATTCCAATTGCTCGTGCATGAGTATTCCGATCTAGTTATGCAAACAACACTTGATAAGGTTTAATCTGGAGAGAGACAGTGAACTCTAACCCAATCGACAACCTTACCAAAACAGAAGGCGCACACTTAAATGCTATTTGTCGGAGAGAAGAAGTTATATGTAATCTAAAACAGGTTCAGTTAATTACAGAAAGTTGATATCCAGATGACTTTGTCTCGCAAATCGTCTAGATTAGGACCTGCTGGTTGTCGTTTTTGTCAAGTCAAGAGGGTTAAGTTTTCAAATAGGGATTGGAGAGTAGAAGCACCCGCAAGTACTCTTTTTGTTTTTTGTTTTAAGGACAGTGGTCAGTCCCACAGTCTCCAGCTTTAATTTGGGTTTCCTTTGTCAAGATGGGGAGCCTTTTGCGTGAGTTAGGGCGTGATTTAGTTTCCTTTCCTAAGATTTCCATCTCCATGGTTAAAATTTAAGACCAACGGTCAAGGGAAGCTTTAACTTTCTTTTGCTTTAATTTCTTTCGGATTTTCTAAAGCTAATAGCACATGAATTTCCATGACCCCATGAGCCTCAAAGCACAATCAAACAGACAGCTTTACAGGTATATGGCTTTCCCGTTAACAAATAGTTTTCATTTTAGACAGATCAACAGCATGCGTAAAGAAATTGACCATAAAAGAAGAGTATAGATGTCTCAGAAATTAATTAAGAGCATATGACAACAAGAATAAGAGGTGGAAAAGCTTTGCTTTGGAATTGGCAAATAACGGTGTGACAAAGGCATCCCAGGATGATATCGTTGTCGCACAGGCGTCACAGCCGACAGATGTCCCACACTCTATTTTCTCCGTCAATTCAAGGTGTAATCTGGGAAGATTCCCGACCAGTACGCCTATAATTTTTCTACTAATTAGCTTTGTGCATACGATTTTAAATCCTAATTTCATAATTCCTTTACGTTTGAAAACAAAGTCCTTATAATATATGATATATATACAATTAAATTACTCAAGTTTATAGTACATGTTATATATGATTAAACATGCTGATTCACTGTTTGTTGGTCCAAAGAAATTGAATATCGGACTTTCAAATCCGTTACAGAAGTCAGTTCACTGAAATTAGATTTGTTATAGTGCTGATTGCGGTTGACTTGCTTTCCAAAAGCGAAAGATGATCTCAGGCTGCCGTACCCTGTACGATGAACTGGACAACAAGACTTCAAAGCAGCATTGGGACTGTTTTAAAATGCTAGTAATTTTAGTATAAAAAAGTGTTATATCTGGATTTATGGTAATTTTCTGTTGGCATGTTGAAAATTTTGACACTTACTATTTCCGACCAAAAACTGAACTAGTATTTTGATTAATCACTTGAGCCACTTCCTTTAAAGATTACTGTTACGTTCACAAGCATTTTACTTTTTCGACATTCACAAACTTTACAAGTTACTCCCTTTCACTTTAAGGTAATAGTAAACTGAATAGGCCTTTGGTTTGAGTTAGGAGTTAGCTATAGATACGAGTATAATAGTAGAAGGGGATAAAGATGGGTATGAAAAATAAAAAAATAATATTTGGTTTGTAATTTAAGTTTATGTATTAATACTAATAATATTGTTTGGTTTGTTGTATTGATGGGAATGAAAGATAATAAAATACTATTTTTACCTTCAATAAAAATGAAAATAATTTATCTTTTATATGTTTATTAGGGCTATCTTCAGATGTTTAACTTACAGTAAAAAAAAAATTAATCAGTTCCCATATAGAGGCGCAGAACAAAAAATTTCTTCTTTGATGAGACGCGATAAGGTAGGATGAGAGATCGTAAGGAATAGGGATGATAATTTCGGCCTGATCCAGTCTGTTTTGGCCCGGGTTGGCCGAGTTACAAGCGGGCCACGGGTCGATCATAGTCCGCGGGGATCCGGCCACTGGTTGAACATGGTTGGCCCTCGCGGGCCAAGGCCCGACTTGTGACCTACCTAATTTGTCCAAAACGACGCTATTTTGTAATTTAAATATATATATATATATATAAATGGGCCGTCTCGACCCTGCCAGGCCCTCAGTAGCTCGGTGGGCCACGGGTCGGCCAGACAGCCAGTGGGTCGGGCCAAGATATGACCCACGAGGGCCATTGGCAGTTCGTGGCCCACCTCGACTCGGGACTGGCCCAGCCGGGTTCGACCCATTGACATTCTTAGTAAGGAATTGAGAGGAAATAAGAAAGTAAAGAGGATGATAGGGCAAAAGTTAGCGATAAAAGAATAAAAAATAAACGTGATAAAAACTTAGATTAGAATGAAAACTCGATACTCATTCCTCTTGATAAGTTTAGTAAATTCCCAAATTTAATGGGATAAATGCATTTTCCTAGAATTGAAAACCTTAAAGCAAACACTATTTTTTTGATAATTATTCCATTCCTTCATTTCCAAACTCTCCAACCAAATGCTCTTAAGTTCGTTAGAAGATTTAACTTCAAAGGTGAATTTAGGAGGCAAGGGAACTTTCGCCCGTCACCGACCTTTGAAGGTATTGGAAAAGTCATCTAATTATACGAGTGGTTTATTATATTATCTTTAATCGAAAATTTATTGTTCTTAATCAATATGAACTGAGATCTCCATCTACTTCTGATTGATATCATTTATTAAAAAATTAATTTTTAAATACAACATTTTAAAATTTACATTTAATTTGCAGTCAGTTTCCTAACCATTTTGGCAATCTATAAATTGGAAATTACGCCTGCCTCCTCTGACCCTTCGGCTGAAACATGTACAACGTGATGCCTAGAGTAGGTGGATAGTTGCAATCATGGTGGTTATGAACGGTACTTAACAGGCTAGACATACGTAGGAAAACATTGAATCAGGTTAGCTTCGCCACCAAATCTTGTGAAGGGCAAGAAAGGCAACACAAAAGATAAATTCCTCTACGTCTTACTTTCCTCGGGGTTGTGGAACAAGCTTTTCTATGGCAGGTTCAACCATCTTCTCCAAGTCACAAAAATCCCGTTTTATGTCATCGACCTGCATAACGTTAGAAAAAGGTTATGTAAGTATTGCAATATATTTCTACAAAAGTAATTGCAATGTTCAGTGGTGTTTCGTTTACTTTGTGAATGAATTCTTCTGCTACTTGTGCATCATGAACTGTTGCCTTGGAAACTCTTTCCAAAACCAAAGCAGCTTCCTTTAGTATTCCATCTTCTGGAAGCTTTTCAGCTACCTCTTCAGATACTCTCTCTGCTACGGTTGCAACCTTCTCCACCACCTCTGCTACCTTCTCAACCCCATCAACAACTGCTTCTGCCTCTCCTGCAATTCCGCAACATCCCTATTCTTTAACAAGTAAAGGAAAATCTTTTGCAGATTCTTGACAGACAACACATCCAGACCAAGTACAACATGAATTTCAGTTTAAATCATCTCTGAAAATTTTTCGTAAATCATATACTTACCTTCTATCCTTTTGAGTTGTTGACATTTTTGACTCCAGAAGGGTAGCAAAAGAGACAATATAGAGCCTATCGCCCACCTTGCCCTGCGCGCACAGTCAACGTAATCATATTCTTCTTCTGATAATAGAATGTTAATTCATAATCAAGTGGAGAAATATATCCTGAATTAACGATGACTATCATGTTTCATCTATATATAAAATCCGTTTAGCCATAACCAACCGTTTAAGTTCCAACGTACCAAAGGGGGAAGTTAAACCTAGGAGCTGGTGGCCCAGCTGGTGGTGGTGGTGCCTTCTCATGATTTTTCCTGCTTTTGACAACAGAAAATCTAGATTATTGTTGGTAAACTTAAACTTCTCAAAAATTCATAAAGAGATTAAACATATTGATTATTTTCTATTCAAATTCTCTTATTTCAAGACTTATGATATTCCTAAATACATTGAATTTACACATTTTTATAATCAATGCATTAGACATTAAACTCAGACTAACACATTACACTTTCCCAAGACATCGAATGTAGATGAGTCCACATTTCAAAAGCATAATCCTATAACACACAATTATAGTTATTATGATTTTTTGCTTCTAAGAACTGCATGTTGATTTCTCATGTGATGAAGTAACAAGGCAGTAAATTTATGTAATCATCATACTTACAAATTGGTTTCAGGTTTGATATACGTTCCATCACTACCAGTAGAACTCATCAACCTCAACCCTTGATGCATTGGATATCCACGTCCAAACTTGGCAGCCGAGGAACTGGAAACATTATTTCCAGTCACAACGTTACAGTAGGAGGACCTGTAACTTTTAATCAGCTCAAGAAAAATTCTTAAATTGGAAGCTCCATTAGACATGGTGAACGTCGTTTGTATCTGCAAGATGACCTACCTCTGTAATGTCTTATCTACAAGCTTTATATCATTCATCAGAGTGTGGACAACAAGAAGTTGTAATGCATTTGCTTGTGAGAATAGTCCTCGCAAGCCAAAATAGTTGGAGCTTTTGTCAGGGGAAGTATATGAACACGTCAAGGGATGATGCTTGTTTTGAGTATGTTTGATGCCTTCAAGTTATTGTTTATACCTAACAAATGTGGAAAATATAACGCCTAAGCTGCTAAGCGTGACCGTTTTCGTTAGTTCCTTGCAAGCAAAAGCTTGTAACTCTTTCAAGCCTTCTAAATGAAACCTTATCTTTGGCTTGTTAAAATAACGCTTGCGTTCTGCCTGCAATTTCCATGAGGTGGAAAAAAATGTGAATAATATTAAAAGGTTATATACATGTTCTAATAAACCCAGAAAAATATAACTATAAATTTATGGACCAGAGTGTAAAAATTAATGATTTAATTTCACTTTTTTCCTCATTTTGGTTTTATTTTTATTTAAAAAGAATCAAAAATCTCTTTGATGATTAATATCGATATAATTATACTTTCATTACTGATAATAATTAAGTATTGAATAAAATCAAATATAAATAATTTTATGAATGAATGAATTTTAATCTCATATATAATTTTAACTAATAAAAATTATTAAGATCATTTATTTTATTAAAATAAAATGTGCGAAATTTTTTTATAAAATAAGATTTAATTTTAATTATTAAAATTAAAATCATTTTTAAATTTATATTTTAAGATATTTTTATTCAATAATTATTAAAATTAAAATTATTTTTAATTTTAATTTAAATTAATTATAAAATTAAAATAATTTAGATAATTAAATTATATATTCATAATTCTTATTATTAGTTAATATTAAATAAATAAATTTAAATAAATTTAAAGTGAAAAAATAAAATATTAGAGTATAAACAAACAAGTCATTAATCAATTCATGTCTTTCAGAGACGGCAGTGGGTCCCACAAGACCTGGTCCCAGCCCGATAGGCTACAGGAGGGCCAACTCTAATTATTAATTTTTTAAAAAATTCATAAAAAGACGTTGCTTTTGGTCCGATCCATGGCTTAGTCAAGCCAAGAAATCCTAGCCCATGAGCCCGTCAATCCGGGTCAAGCCTATTGACTTAGAATTAGACGAAACCCATGTAGGATTGCCATCTCTAATGACTTCAAAAACAAAGAAAAAGGATGGGATTTGATTATGATGTTTTTATTTATTATAAATATAAAAATAAGATTGATAAACTAATCCAATTAAGTTACAATATGGATAGTTATTAGCAAGCAAATTACAAAATAAAATAAAAGTTACATAAAAAATTAGCTTTGACAAAGTAAACTCAGTCAACTTAATTTTAATATATCAGACTTTGGTTACCTATATTTCATATCATGTTTGAATTTAGGAGTCAGATGAAATTGTAGTTGAAGCTAAATTGAAGGCACTTATTAAGGGAAACAAATCTTCTGTTGTTGAAGATCCCCTATTAAGTAAATCAAAATTGAATAGATGATATTTCAAGGGAACAAAGGAAATAGGTATCTCGAACTAGAAGATTTTGTTCTCCTGTTGAGAGTCTAAGGAACTCAACGCGACATGACTCATTCCCAAACTATGCAGAGCCGAAAGCCTAAAGGCTGAAATCATAAATGAGACAATCAAGACATTTTCGGATGCAATTGGGAGGGACATGTTTGGAGCTGTGCTTGAGCCCATGAGCACGCACCTTGGCAGCGACTGAAATCTCCCTACTATGCCATTCATTTTCACGGTAACAACTAATTGATTCCTAAATTC
This sequence comes from Erythroxylum echinodendron, assembly GCA_027575705.1. NCBI lineage: Eukaryota > Viridiplantae > Streptophyta > Magnoliopsida > Malpighiales > Erythroxylaceae > Erythroxylum > Erythroxylum echinodendron. Next base: position 35,461,732 of record JANZXR010000171.1, read on the forward strand.
AGGGAACTAATTTTTCAGAACAGATAATGCATCTTAGACTTTGTATTAAATAATGCAGTTTAGACTTTGGTTAAGGTGGAAAAGTCCAACATCACCAGCGTTTGAAGTCAAAAGGCATACATAGAGTACGTGCCTCATTTTGCCATCCCTATCACTAGTATGGGAATGAAGGTTTAGGATTAAAATACCTATCATACTCCTCCATTGATACATTAGATCCTTTTAATATAAAAGAAAGGCTGTTTAAATTTATCAACAGACGTATAAAATTAATAAGCCAAATGACATTTGATAGTAAGTAGAAAATTAACCTATGACTTCCTTAAAATATTCAGTTATTATTTTTTTCTTGAACGATACATTCAAAAAAGTAAAAAGACTTAGTAGGAGACCAATTTGACTAACTAATAATTTGATAAATATTTAATCTTAGGTAAAAGAAAAAGACATCGATTTTCTTATTTTACCAAAGCTGTATATAATTTAATGATCTCTTAAAAAGTCCAACAGACCAGCATCCCTTGATTTTCTTTGTTAAAAATAATATGATGATAGCAAAATTTGCTCACACGCGAAGATAGGAGTTATTTGTGTGCAATAATTTACTAATTATAAGTATATCTTAATATTTTATTAAAAAGAATAATAATATCGAATGTGTAACGTTATTTATTTTAATTGATATTTAATAAATTAATTTTTTATAGGATAATAAATAAAAATTTATTTGTTATGTACTAATATTAAGAAATATACAATTTATATTTATAAAGTTAATAATTCTCACAAATTGTAAACATCCTTTTTTTTACTGAATTATCATATTTATACATTATAAAAAATTAATAATATTTTGATCGATTTAATATGATAACAAAATTAAAAATTGATAATCTTTAAATATTGTGGAACAATACTAGTAAATAAGAATGATTTCTTATTTTATTCATAATATTTTATTAATTATTAATAATTAATTTGATTAATTATTACTATTAATCAATAAAACTAAAAAAATAGGAATTGTGAAGTTCTACCACTAGGTCCAGCAGAGCGGCAGACAAAAGAATTACTTAATATTAGCATTTAGTTTAGCGGACTCATATAAAAAATAATTAATATTAACATTGAACCTAATAAATGAATAAAATATGAGAAATTACTTAGCATTACACTAAATTCAATATGTCAATATGAAAATATTTAATCTTGTGTTTGAGTGTAGTAATTTCATACAATAAGAAAATTTTATTAGTAAGTATTGACGAAAAGTGAGATTCAATCAACCAAATTTTTATATTTTTAAAAATCATGAATTATAAATAATAAGAAATTGATCATCTTACTTAAAATTAATATTAGATAAAAATAAAAATTAATAATCAAGTACATAATTTATTTTCATACAAAACTAATAAATATTATACTAAATGTCAATAATATACTATAAGATATTAATAAAATGAAACTAATATTACTGTTATATATGTAATAAGATATAAATAAGATAAACAAAAAAGATAATAAGAAGTTTTATAATTTTGTTTATTATTTTTAATTTTTAATTATTTGTACCTTAATAGTGTAAAGGTAGCAAATATAGACATGGTAAAATCGGAGATCGGACAACATTACATTCATGGATTTTTTAACCAAAGCTAGAAAATCCACTAAACTAGAGGCCAAATTCTAACGTATTGAAATGACGCTTGCAAGAAATTTCTGTGAACATGCATGCCAAAAAATAGATAGAATTGTAAAGTGTTCGCCAACGAGGAAGAATCCTATCCTGGTTGCCTTTTACCTTCCTCGTCGCATCACCCTCAACACTGAGGATAGGAATTTTCTGCTATAGTTTTGGACTGTGTTGCTGTAATTGCGGCTACAACTACATGTGTAATTATGAATTGTTTCATCAGTGGCCTTTTCCTCTAACGTGGAGTTAATTTGGTATGATTCTGGGGTGTTTCTTTTATCAACCCACTGAAACAACCACTTGGGAGAAATCGGTTGGTTAACTAGGGTTGATCTGTTCAATTGCGAACTATTTGTAGTAAACCTGAGGGAGTTTGCTTCTGTTTTCTCGTGATTCTGTGTTGTCCCAAGTGGCTCAAACTTGGACGTGAAAGCTAAAATGTCCTTATCTTCCTGGAATCGAAGCATGTTATTTTCTTCTAAGGTCACTAGTGCTTCAATTCCATCGCCATTTTTGGCATCCATAAGGAAAGCCATTTCCAAAGGTCTATGTGCACAACTAACCCCCTCTGGTTTGCCCCAACCAAAATCATTTTCATAGCAAGGGAATTTACACATGCTGCTAACAATACATATGTCAGCATCCCCTTTCCTTACTTCTTCATGTACCTCTTCCATTCCATTACTCACCATTGTTATCAAATCTCCAGGACTCGCCACTTTTGCGCATTCTTCCGTTGCCTTCTTTAGACTCTTATCTACCAGATTCACCAAGCCATTCAGCTCCACATTTCCCTGTTCATTTGGCTCAAATTTGGCCACGACCAGCATGTAAAGATTTCCACAAGAATTCTCTGTTAATGGAAGTAGAGTTTTTCCACGAAAATTTAATGACAAGGTCAGCAAACAAGGCCTTAATTTCCCATGTTTTGATCGAGAAAATTCAATGAAAGCCTTCCATATTAGTGCAGTCACCACTTTTACTCTGGAAGGACTGTTTTTGATGGTTCTGGCTTTGCGAGTGGAAATTGCATCTCCACTGAACACAAATCTTCTTGTAATAATCTTTTTCCCATCATATGTGTGGACCGGAGTAGCAAACCTTAATCCATACCTAGCTGGAAAAAGAGACCCTGCTTCGAAACTAGGGCGAGGAATGGCTTCATCTATCCCCGTCCGACAAGCTGTGCACCATGCATTAGTGAACAGACTAAGAGAAGCTCCATCGACAACCTTATGAGATGCATTTATGCCGATTGCCAATCCACCACATTCAAATTTATTAACTTTAATTGCGAGTATTACAGGACTAAAGTCCATTTCGTTAGGAAATGGAAGCAATTGGTTTAGCATTTCTTCTCCCTCTTGTTGCCCCATAAATTCAGCGAGTTGTATGTCTACTCTAGCTTCCAAGAACAAGGCACCTTCATCATTGCAATCCACCAATTGACTATCTTCAACATATCTTCCTGCTAGAGGGTAGTAAATGGCCAATGTCTCTGACAGTGAATTTTCCAGTTGTTTGCACCTTTCTTCGATAATGTTTCCATCGTCAGCTGAGTAATAGAAAATAAGAGGCATGTATGCAGCAGGTGCGAGTTGATCAATGAAGGATATCTTCAGTTTCCTAAGGTGACGTGGGGTTGGAATTGATGGTTTTACGAACTTCTTTGACAGGAGTTGAACCTTCATTTTCTCCTTGCTAACCGAAAAAATAGAAGTTTGTTAGTGTTCTGCTAATAAAGTTAATCTTACCAAATAAAATGAAAGTTCATGCTAATATGAATCAGTTCATAAAGATGAGGAGTTTATCGTGTTTTCTTTCACAACTAAAAGCTCATGAAAATCTAACCCCAGGATGCAGGTAAGTCGGTAAGGGGCTCTCTTGGTTTAAGTGAGATCACAGGTTCAAATCCCTTTCATATATACAGTCATTTAAAACTTAGGGCCAGAGTTTTGCCTCCTGCAAGAAATCTATCTAGCTCGAGTGGAGATTAATCTAAGTGTGGATGGCTTAAAGGTGTTTTTCTATAATTAAAACTCGCCTAAGACTACCTCGTAGGAAAAAAAACTCATGAAAATCTTGAATATGTACTTCCCATTTCTGACACGTACTCAGCAGATCATTTTTTTTTACTGCAAGACTATGACAAAATCAAAGGAACAGAAAATGGAGTGTGATTTCATACCCCAATTTAATCAATTAAGTTATGCTTTAGATTTTGCAGAAACATACGACACTTTAGTGAAAAAGGAAAAGATTCAAAGTATTGGGTTGAACAGTAGCTGTCTGAATTATGTAATTGAATTCTTGAAGTAAGATGCTTAATTATTCAATATTAATAATTAAGACTTATGATATTCCTAAATACATTGAATTTACACATTTTCATAATCGACGCATTAGACATTAAACTCATCTAACACATTACACTTTCTCAAGACATCGAATGTAGATGAGTCCACATTTCAAAAGCATAATCCTATAACACACAATTATACTTATTAAGATTTTTTTGCTTCTAAGAACTGCATGTTGATTTCTCATGTGATGAAGTAACAAGGCGGTAAATTTATGTAATCATCATACTTACAAATTGGTTTCAGGTTTGATAGACGTTCAATCACTACCACTAGAACTCATCAACCTCAACCCTTGATGCATTGGATATCCACGTCCAAACTTTGCAGCCGAGGAACTGGAAACATTATTTCCATTCACAACGTTACAGTAGGAGGACCTGTAACGTTTAATCAGCTCAAGAAAAATTCTTAAATTGGACGCTCCATTAGACATGGTGAACGTCGTTTGTATCTGCAAGATGACCTACCTCTGTAATGTCTTATCTACAAGCTTTATATCATTCATCAGAGTGTGGACAGCAAGAAGTTGGAATGCATTTGCTTGTGAGAATAGTCCTCGCAAGCCAAAATAGTTGGAGCTTTTGTCAGGGGGAGTATATGAACACGTCAAGGGATGATGCTTGTTGATGCCTTAAGTTATTGTTTATACCTAACAAATGTGGAAAATATAACGCCTAAGCTGCTAAGCGTGACCGTTTTCATTAGTTTCTTGCAAGCAAAAACTTGTAACGCTTTCAAGCCTTCTAAATGAAACCTTATCTTTGGCTTGTTAAAATAACGCTTGCGTTCTGCCTGCAATTTCCATGAGGTGGAAAAAAATGTGAATAATATTAGAAGGTTTTATACATGTTCTAATAAACCCAGAAAAATATAACTATAAATTTATGGACCAGAGAGTAAAAATTAATGATTTAGTTTCACTTTATTTTTTATTTTTGTTTCCTCATTTTGGTTTTATTTTTATTTAGAAAGAACAAAAAATCTATTTGATTATTAATATCAATATAATTATACTTTCATAATAATTCAGGATTGAATAAAATCAAATATAAATAATTTTATGAATGAATGAATTTTAAGCTCATATATAATTTTTACTAACAAAAATTATTAAGATCATTTATTTTATTAAAATAAAATATGTGAAAATTCATTTATAAAATAAACTTTATTTTTAATAGATATTTTAATTTTTAATTATTAAAATTAAAAATATTTTAAATTTATATTTTAAGATATTTCTATTCAATAATTATTGAAATTAAAAAGCATTTTTAATTTTAATTTTAATTAATTATAAAATTTAAATAATTTACATAATTAAAATATATATTCATAATTCTTATTATTAGTTAATATTAAATTTATAAATTTATAAATTTAAATAAATTAAAAGTGAAAACAAAAAATAAAAATTAGAGTTTAAACAAACAAGTCATGAATCAATTCATTTCTTTAGAGATGGCAATGGGCGTGACAAGACTTAGTCCCTAGCCCGATAGGCCACGGGAGGGCTAGCCCTAATTATCAATTTTTAAAAAAATTCATAAAACGACGTTGTTTTTGGTCCGACCCATGGCTTGGTCAGGCCAAGAAATCCCAGCCCATGTGCCTGTCAATATGAAAATATTTAATCATGTGTTTGAGTATAGTAATTTCATACAATAAGAAAAATTTATTAGTAAGTACGGATTAAAAGTAAGATTCAATCAATCAAATTTTTATATTTTTAAAAATTGTGAATTATAAATAAAATATAAGAAATTGATCATCTTACTTAAAATTAATATTAGATAATAAATAATATAATCTAGTACATAATTTATTTTCATATAAAACTAATAAATATTATACTAAATGTCACTAATATACTATAAGATATTAATAAAATGAAACTAATATTACTATAATTTTTATATATGTAATAAGATATAAATATGATAAACAAAAAAGATAATAAGAAGTTTTATAATTTTATTTATAATCTATAATTTTTAATTAGTTAGACCTTAATAGTGTAAAGGTAACAAATACAGCACATGTTAACATATGAATCAGTTTATAATCTAAGGTTCATGCTAATATGAATCAGTTCATAAAGATGAGGAGCTTATCGTGTTTTCTTCCGCAACTAAAAGCTCATGGAAATCTTGAATACGTACTTCCCATTTCGGACATGTGCTCAGCAGAACAGTTTTTCTTTTACTGCAAGGCTCTGGCAAAATGGAAGGAACAAGAAAAGGAGTGTGATTTCATACCCCAATTTAATCAATCAAGTTATGCCTTGGATTTTGCAGAAGCATACGGCACTTTAGTAGGGAAGGAAAAGATCCAAAGCATGGGTTGACGAGTAGCCGTTTTAATTATGTAATTGAACAATATTGGGTTCTTAATGAGTCTTCAATTCCTATTGTTTCAGTTTGTTTAATTAAACGCAGCAAAAACATAAGGTAGCTAATTAAGCATCACTAATGACTAGCAACTCTCCCGGTATATATTTAAAGTAGAAAACACCCCGTAACAGTTATGGCAGCTTATTTCTATTACCTTTTCTTTCACGTCTCTTTCCCATGCTCTGATCCGACACAATAGCCTTTAAAATGTCAACAGGTCTTTTTCCGTTTAACATACAACTAACAACCTTGAGATGTTTGACGTTATTAGAGCAACTTATTGAAGCTTTCTATGCATATAAAAAAAAAATGGTGTTCATTTAATCTCTCAAATAATTAAGTGAAAATCCTCATATTATATCTTAAAAAAATTAAGGCCCGTTTATTTTTGATGTATTTTTTGTTTTTTTAATTTTGTTTAAAAATAGATTCAGATTTAAGAATCACAACATAATAATACTTTTTAACTAGTGTAGTTACAATGTTATATCATCGTGACACAAATGGCACCTTGTTTTTATTTCTCCGATGTCAACTCTCCATTAAAAACATTTTACAGTGATACACAGATAAGGATAAGAAAAAGGAAAGAAGAAGTCGTGTATTAATATTAGTATCATTCAATTTCTAGTGTAGGTTGGTGACCGAGTATTTGTGTTTTTCATATTAATTTTATGTAGAGGAGGAGAAAAGGAACATATTTCTATTTCCAGTACGAGACTTTGACTTATGGGGATGGATTAATCGAGAATTTCAGATAATTCAATATATTTCTCTATATAGTTAACTACTTACGCTTAACATTTTAAAGTTAAATATTTTGAAAGCAAAGAAAAGACAACTCAAGCCATGAAGCAGGTAGGTGAATTCAGTCCCGTGAATTTTCTTCCAACAGTGACATTTGACAGCTGCCATGAAATCCAAAGCCCAAACAGACAGAACAGGAAAGGATCAAACCAAAAAAAAAAGGAAAAAAAATTCAGTTCCCACCTTAAATTTATCAATTCACTAAGCAAAACACGGACCAACTTCCCCTAGTTTATTCCAATCCATCTCTTCCCAAGTATTCCACTCCATCACTTGGTTGACCTTGGGGAGGTTGCATCTTCATGGTTGTTTGCAGTCTCCTCTCTTCTTCGTTTGTGATGGGTTTAGAGCACAGAAAGCTGTCGGCTGATGATAATCCGTTCAATCAAACTCTGACAGAACTCTGTGAACCTTTCTGCGACCTATCAAATGATTTAGGCTTTTGCGAACAACAGTGTTTGGACTACTGTGGCTATTACTGCCCTTCTGCCCTCGCTCCTTCACCTTCTGTTTTAAATTCAGGTCACCATTCTCACAGGCTTAGCAAGTTCTTGATCACAGCTCTTTCCGTTTTGACCGCGGCGTTTGTTCTTGTGTGCTGTTACGGTCTGTATGTTAAATTCTATTCAGGGCCCAGGAGGAGAAGGTCATGGGAGCAAAGAAATCTTACAACCCACGATGAGTTTATCGATGAAGATCACGGACCTGTCGTTGACCATCCTATCTGGTATATCAACACCTTGGGGTTACAGCCATCGCTTATTAGTTCGATTACTGTTTGTAGGTACATCAAAGGCGATGGTCTTGTTGACGGAACTGACTGCTCTGTTTGCTTGAATGAATTTCGAGAATACGAGACTCTCAGGCTCTTACCAAAGTGCAGCCATGCTTTTCATATAAATTGTATTGATACTTGGCTTAGATCACACACCAATTGCCCTATGTGTCGCGCCCCAATTATCACAAACCCGGCTACACAAACAACGCCAGAGTCTGGTACTAATAATTCGGGCACTCAAGACGAAAACCAGATATTGAGATTGGAAAATGATGCAGAATCTAGCAGAGGAAGTGAAGAAAGAGATGGTGAGTCGAGTATTGAATCAGAGATGGATGGTGAATTGCAGGGTGAGAGCAGGAGAAAAAGTTGGGAACATGTTGATGGGATTCCATTTCAGCCAACGAGAAGATCGGTCTCTTTGGATTCTTTATCGGCTTCTAAGACCAGTGACGCTCTTACCAATGTTCTTAAAGAGCAATCTGATGGAAATTCTGTTATTCAACTGGCTAAGGGTAATGAATTCGACGAATTTATTATTTCAAGCAGAGTTGGTGGACATCGTAACGCTTCTATGGCGAAGTCGTCGCCTATTCTACCAAATACACTGAAGAGATCAATTTCTTGCAGCGGAAAATTGTTTACGTCAAGGTATAGCCGAGGAAGAAACACTTCGTTTTCCTTTTGACGATGCTTGCGATTCTGGTTTTGACATCCTCATTAAATGAAACGGAGATGTTTTTGAAACTCTCAAGTTGGGACTTTTGAGATTACTATTGTATAACCAATGATAAATTGATAAAGATGTTGAAAGGAAAATCAGAATGGTCCACCATTACGTAATTTGATTTAGTTAAAGATAATAAAATGACCCAATAAATGATCTAAATCAATGGGTCGAAATTCAGGCGAAAAATAGATCCCTTTTAGTATAGACTTGGTCCATATCGACCTTGTAATGAAGAAGCCTGATATAGAAACTATATATATATAGGTTAAGGTCTCCTGTAGTTGCTCATATCAATCGTAAGTATAAGGAATCTCTGACCTGTTAAGAGACCTTACGTATTGAGAAAACTGTAGAAAGACCTAACTCGAATCTCGGTGATGGATTCCCGTGAAGACGGCGGTAGATTCGGGCTCGTTTCGGCTTCAAAAAGCTCGTTTGAAGTTTCAGAATTGGAAAATCAGGTACTTTTTACATTTCTCTATATTTTGCCCTTTTACTTTCGATCCGAGGTACGTAACTAAGGAATCGTTATGTATTACACGTGACATCAAAGCGGTGACATGATCGAGTAGTTAAAAGTAGAGATTTTTCAGTTTTTCTCTCCATAAGGTTTTGGGAGAGTTAACTTCTGTTTCTCGATTTTTTCTTGCTTTTTATTACATAAAAGTAGTATACATATGTTTATCCTTGATAAACGGGTTGAAAACGAGCCCAAAAAGTCAAAAAATTGACCCGAACCTCGTTGCCGAGCTATGCGTCACTGTCAGATGCATGACGCGCACACGTCCGATGCTGAACAGTGTCGCGGGCGCATGGACGTGTAAAGCGCTTGCAACACATGGCGCAATTTTAGCCAGATGTGTGTCTGGAGTGTGTGAAGCATGCACCAGCGTCGGTGGGAGTGTCACGGGCCATACGCTGACATGGTGAGGCTGACGTCAGCCGTATGGAGGTCTGCTATAGTAAAATTCGAAAAAAACACAAAATTTCAGATTTTCCATAAGAGTGCCCTGGGGTGTTTTGGGTTAGTTTCCGCGTGGGAAATTTATAAAGTGAGTTTTTTAAATTATTTTTTTGGATTTATAATAAATCCAAAAAAAATAATAAAAAAAACTCACTTTATAAATTTCCCACCCCGAAACTAACCCAAAACACCCCAGGGTTACATTAGTAATAAATTGAATTTTAACTCAAGAAAAAGGAATTAAGGTGCTCTGAATCCAATTTTGAGTGAATTTTCGTGCAACGAACTTGCCATAAGGGAGATACATGGGATTATTGGGTCTAGGGCGATCGATTCGGTATTAAGTAATGCATAATAGTCACTTTATTGAAAATTTTCTTTTATGTAACAATGGGACTGTGCATTCAGGTTTTTTTCATTTATTAAAGGTACATTGTCACATACCATATGCCCATAAAGAATGTGAGGATAATATAAAGTTGTATCCCTTGTGTTAGTGGACTTTCTGAGTGCTGATGAGAATGTAGCCACCAAAGTGGCTTTTCAAGTCATTATTTTGGATTGTTCTATTTACATATTAGGGGATGTCTCTGGCTTTATGTTTGGTTATTCAGTCCAAAGGTATTGGCCTTACATAATATTTTGAGATGATCATAAAGGCATTAGATGAAGGAAGTCGTTGCTTAAACGATCTATTCACCTAAAGGTGGCAGTGTCGTGAGAATTGATGGTTTGTACTTTGATCGGTTTTTATGTGGAAGTCTAATTGCATATATTATATATTCAGCCCAAAGGTGTTTCATAATACGTGTGATCGGATTTTTAGGAAAGATATTGTTTAATGACTTTCAATATTGCTGTTATCTTACATTTGTGCTAATCTAATTAAAGTTACTATAAAGTCACTTTTCAGTCAATAAAATTAGTGTCATTATTAAAACCCTAGCCAGTTTCAATACAAAGAAGTGGACTGAGGATTTATTGAATGCTATGGAAATAGTTGAGGATGATATGGCAATACAGATACATAGGCCATCTCCACCTATATCCACGAGCTCGAAAGCTCATAAAGCAGCCTATAAAGCCCAAGATCGATCTGACAGTTATGGCTTATGACCATTAAGAGATCCATATATAACCTTCTGTTTAGTGAACTTCCGGATATAGACATAGTGAAGTGATTTTTTGGAAATGTCTCCTAGAGGTACACAGTCTCATATAGTGTTGAGACAAGTGCCTTGATTAAAGAATTATTCTCCATAAAGTATACGGGAGAAAAAGGGGAGAAAGGAGTACATATTAAGAATGATCCATCTTCACAGTAGACTGAAAATGTTAAACATTCCTCTTCCTGATATCTTCACAATTCCCCAGACTCTGAATACACTCCCTTTAGAGTTAAGTAATCTGGTGATGATATATTATGTAGCATCCCACTCTGGCAAGACCGAACCTGACATCGATGGGTGATGTCCGAGCTCATGCCCTGCGAGGGTGGTGGGCTAAAGCACTCATTCACTCAGAAATCGGTATAAAATTTTTCTCTAACTTGAAACCACAAACATAAACTGCAAAAATCCCTAACCAAATCGGCCCACTTTGTTTCATAACCATTTTCAATCAACAATCATCAAAAAGTTCAAGAGCCATTTGGGCCCTTTTTACAAATACAAAACTACTTTAGTTGTTTCGGAATACAAATTTATACAAAATGTGCGGAAGAAACATTTCAATGTAATTTAAGGACACGCAATGCAGATGCGAACTGATCCCAACCTCTATCCTTCACTTCTATGCTGTAGGTATACTCTCGTTGGC
>JANZXR010000171.1:35500528-35519568 GCA_027575705.1 Erythroxylum echinodendron
GCCCTTAGAGATAGTCGTATTCTTAGAGTTAGGATTTGAAGACACGATCTTATATACGAGCTTGTTAGAACCCATGTCACTTAGCAACAAAGTGACAGTATTAGATATAACCTTAAACATGCATATATTAAAGCTTGTTTCCCTCTCTGAATAAAGAACTTAAGTTTCATTGGTTTCAAGTTAGAACTTAGACCAGATTTTTCATAGAATGAGAGTTTCATATTAGTTTTTTATCACTTGACGAGAGGGAAATCTTGGAGGGAAAGACTTCAAGCCTTCTTTAATGAGAAAAGAGATCTACAATCATTCTATCGAAGTCGACAATATCGAAAGATTGAGAATTTCAAGATGACTACGTTCATTTTATATATTGGTATCAGTTTATAACTTTTTTTTAGTGCATGTCAATTATTGAGTTGTGTATATATTCTATTAAAATTATCATAATAAAGGTTTTCCACTCTCCATGACATAGACATTTTCGAACTTATTTTTCTACTTTATTATTACTATCTTGTTTAATTTATATATTTCTTTAAATTAACCATTTAATTCTAACACTTTCAATAAGTAACTTACCATTATGACACCTGAATGAATCATATTCAACTCCTTGGTGCCAAAATCAGTTCTACATCCGTCTCTCAGCCACTCACTCCTGTCCTTCATTAATGGCCGAAACACCTCCACCACTTCCTTCTCAACAATCTCTATCAAATCCTTCCCATATGAAAACAGTAAAAACACTGTCTGAATCACCTGACCTTATCTCTATCCCTTCAACTTATATAATCAGACCTGATCCTCAAGAACAAGTGATTTCAAGTGAACTGGTTTCACTTCCAGTCATCGATTACTCTCTTCTTGTTTCAGGTACTCCTGATCAAAGGTCTAATGCAATCCATGACCTTGGCAAAGCCTGTCAAGACTGGGGCTTCTTTATGGTACAGAACTTCACAAATATTAACACATAATTAAGTACTACTGCTTCTTCTTTTTCTATCTTCATGTTTTTCTCTATGTTTAACTTTTGAATGGCCCCACGGAAATTTGGTGCATATCAGGTGATTAATCATGGAGTTCCAGAGGGTTTAATGAGGTCAATTCTTGATGCCTGTAAAGCGTTCTTCGATCTGACGGAGGAGGAGAAACAGCAATACGAAGGGAAGAATGTGTTGGATCCTATAAGATGTGGTACTAGCTTCAATGCCTCTGCTGAGAAGGTTTTCTTCTGGAAGGATTTTCTCAAGATTCTTGTAAATCCAGTGTTTCATTCACCAACAAAACCTGAAATGTTCAGGTAACTGTGCTACTTCTTTTAGCTTGTTTATAATTGAAAGTTGAGATAATTTCAAAATCAATTGACTATTCAAGAAAATTATTGAAGATTGATACTTGAGAATGAGTACCAATATATGTCTAATAATGTTTGATTTAACAAAACCATAAATACTATCTCCATTTCCCTTATCGGTTATTAAGAACTGTTCATAGGTTCCGTGATACAGTGGGCCACTTTGTTTTGTTGCCTTCTGAGGTAGTCTGGGCTCTTCTTGGTGAATGATTGCTTCGTTTAGGATATAATGGTAAAGAGTTGATGTTACACTATTCATAAACCAAGCATCTCTCCTATCTCGTATGATTCTAAAGCAGAGTTGGAAATTCCAGGACTGCAGGGCATCACAGATTAATTTAATTGAAACTGATAGAAGATAGTACAAACTACCTTTTTTTTTAGTGTTGGAACTTTCCTAAACAGGAAATTAAACAAGTCTAAATGAATTTTCTGTAATCCTGTTAATGTAGGGAGATTTCACTAGAGTACTCCAAAAGGGTCAGAGAAGTAGCAAGAGAGTTACTTAAAGGAATATCAAAGAGCTTGGGATTGGAAGAGAACCACATAGACAAGGAATTGGATTTGGAAGAGGGTTTACAAGTTATTGTAGCCAATTTGTATCCACCATGTCCACAGCCAGAACTAGCAATGGGACTGCCACCTCACTCTGATCATGGACTCTTGACCCTGCTCATCCAAAATCGAATTGGTGGCCTTCAAATTCAACACCAAGGAAAATGGGTCAATGTCAATGCCATCCCTAATTCCTTTCTGGTCAACACTGGAGACCATCTTGAGGTTACTCTAGTTTTTTTTTTTTTTTCTTTTATACTTCTCTTCTCTATGCTAAATTTGTTATGGACTTGCGGTTTAATTTTGGATACTATTTGAGAACTTAAAGCTCAAGTTTATGTCTATATCATGAGCTATATATGCATTCTTAAAACTGAAGACTATTTCAATATCTTATATATGCAGATTCTGACAAATGGAATGTACAAGAGTGTCCTGCACCGAGCAGTTGTGAACAACAAAGCTACTCGGATATCCATAGCAATGCCTCATGGACCTTCTCTAGAGTCAGTAGTTAGCCCTTCACCTCACTTGCTTCAGAATCACAGCAATCGACCAGCATACACTGGAATGAAGTACAAGGATTACCTTCAATTTCAACAGAGCAACAAGCTTGAGGGCAAAACCTGCTTGGATAGGCTTCGGATTTGACCACCTGTTGCGCTTCTGAAACTACGACACCTTGTGTTTGATGATGGAATCAACTTTCGTAGCATTTCATAATGAAACATGTATTAGTAAATTTACCAGAAATGAAGGAATAATTTGTTGGGAAATCACGGTGGGATCCAATCTTGCCTGCAACGGAATAATTACGAAAATTTTTTGTATTTAATTTTTCAAAGGTCAATATTACTTAAAATTCTATAACATGGTTAACATATAAATCATAATAAAGCAATACTCATAATTCGTATTTTATTCTAAAGCTTGATTATATATCCCTCGAACCATTTTCAAAACTAACACATCTTAACTACTATAGCTGTGCAAATGTCTTAACTTCTAATATTATCCACAGAATATGTTGAGAGAACTTTACGACTATTGTACAGAGAGTTAGGCAATGAGTGATAGCTTTCTTAAAGCTTAATTCTAGCTATAATATGTTTTGGATATTATAGTGATTTAATTGAAATTAAATTTTTATTACAATTAAACTTTCATTAAAATTCCAAATAATTCTAATTAAATACTAATTTTGCCCAAATAAGATTCAATACCTCATATTGATCCTTATTTATTAAATATCTCATATTTAATTATAAAGTTTCTCAAACTTTACAACCAAGTTCAACTTGATTAAAATATCTTTGTTCTCTTTAACTCATTCTTTGTATGGGACCCATTAGGTTCTCAAATATATTTGCAATGGATATATTTTAATTCTCTAATTAAACAATGTATATCCATAGATCAACATCTAGCAACACACCATGATCTCACAATATTTAGGAATGTTAAAGTGGTTTTGACTAACTTTTTTTTGCATAATTTTTACATATAATTCAATCCTTTTATCATAAAATGTTTTAACTAAACATAGAGTATGGAATTAATGTATAATATATTTTGAGTCCAATCATTTTATTTCTTCACCATTAGTAATTGATTCAATTAATTGCACTTGTAAAATATTTTACAAAGTATCATTCCACTTTAGCCACGAATTTTTAAAATCAATACTAATCGAAAACAATGCAACATTCTCCTAATTAGGACTATGAATCTTATATTAATCACTTAATCACCTTCAAATAATTCATGTTACATCTAATGACTACCTAATAAGGTATCCTTGATTAGAATATGATATAAGTAGTATCAAAATAGAGTAATCTCTATACAAGATAACTTTGGAGATCTCAAGGTAAATGATCACTTATACTATCATCATAATGAGAATTTTCATAGACATATAAGTAATGTTTCAAATGAGTTTCTCATGTGGGGTTAGTTCAGTGAATTTGTTCTTTAACAAGCACCCATACATTTGTTTATGTATCTCCGTACTTTAATCTATAATATCGACCTTCATAAGGAAAAACATAACATGTACTAATCTTTTAATATTCTATTAATGTCTAATCTTAATAGAAAAATAACTAATAACAATTTAGAGATAATATGTAAATGTAATATAAATCTCATAATTATAATCTCATTTGCGTTGTCCTTTGGACTTTATTATAGACATCTAAATATGTACAAAATAAAGAATGTCATTAAATTATTTTGTCAATAAACTACAACCAATGGATTGGCTATAAGGCATAACTAATAGAATGTTCTCATACATTCACTTAACTTCCAGAAACGTGTTTATGAAGTATATATACATAAATATCTATCCAGTTAGTATATATACATAAATATCTATCCAGTTACTACTACACAAAATATCTAATTAACTAATTAGATTTAATAAATAAACAAAACTAATTAGGTGAATTAATTACATTGATTGGACAATAATTACCACACAATTTACCAACTTAGAATTCTTCTCTGTGATCATTAGGAGCCCATATATCATCACCATGGTGGTTTGACTAATATCTTCTAATACTCCCCCTCAAGAGGAGCATGTGTATTTATAATGCTCATTTTGGCTAATACCTTCTGAAATAGAATTGGTTTCAAGGCCCTTATAAATATGTTTGTTCTCTGCAAGAAATTTGATATATATGTAGGCTTGATAATTCTAACTAGAACTTTCTTTATTATAAAGTGACAATCTATTTCTATATGCTTTGTTCTATGGTGATACGTCGGTTTTTATAGATATGCATTGTTGATTGATTATCACAGTACGTCATTACAAGCTTCTCATGTTCAATCCAAAATTCCTTTATCAAGGATAGAAGCCAAAAAAGTTCACATGTTTCAAATGCAATAGCTTTATATTTAGCTTCATTCAAACTTCTTGTAACAATAAAGCATTTATTTAATCTCCAGCTAATCAATGAGTCTCCCAAAAAATAGACAATAACCTAATAATAATGTTTTAGAATCTGTACATCCTTCCCAATCATTCTCAGTGTACTTAATTAGGTCAGATTTTGTTATAGCACACAACAAATACGTTGCCTTAGTGCTCCTGATATGTATTTGAGAACTCAATAGTTAGCCTGTCTATATGTTTTTGTAGATTTGTCCATAAATTGTGACAGGACCTGCACTACAGATTTGGCCTAGTGAAAGTTAGATATATCATCTTCCCAACAATTTGTTTGTATTATGTACCATATGTAAGGTCATCATTTTTTGAAGCTATCAACAACTTGTGATTAGGGTCAATCAGAGTTGAAATTGGTTTATAGCCAAGAAAACCATCTTCATTTAACAAGTCCAACTGTTGATCTAGCAACTTCAATGTTGAAAAAATACCACAAAGTACGTAGTTCCTTTAGTTTGAACTTAGTTATGAGAAACCTCTTCAAATGTTCTACTATAAAAACTGAGTTACTTGCAATAGCTATGTCATTCATATACACAAGTAAAGCAAAAACACTTTCTGAACCTTTCTTAATAAAAAAGTAATTTGCCTTACTTTGCACAAACCCACACTCTATTAATGATTTTACAAGTTTAATATTCCATTATCTTGAAGCCTGCTTATGACCATACAATGACTTACTTTATTTGCAAACCAATTTCCCACCAGTACAACCTACATACTCCCTCTTAAGATGACACCCTAAAGACAAATCCATGTAAATCACTTCATCTAAATCACCATGAATAAAAGCATTATTAACATGTAATTGAAATAATTGTCAACCCTTAATTGCAGAAAGTGTTAAAAATGTTCAAATCGTGCTTTGCTTAGCCACATGACATAAAGTATCTTAGTAATCAAAATCAGGTTGTCGACTATACCCTTTTGCAACTAATCTGGACTTACATCGATCAATACTCCTATCAACTTTCAGCTTTACCTTATACACCTACTTACAACTACTTATGTGTTGATCAAGAAGAAAAGGGATAAATATTCATGTGTTATTTTCCTCTAAAAAGTCAAATTTAGATTGTATGGAATTTTGTCAATGAGCAAATTTAACAACTTGAGAATATGTATTAGGTTTAGAAATTTAAGACAAAGAAGTAGAAAACGATTTATAACTAGGAGAAAGCAACAAAATGGTGAATAGGATAAGGGGTTTTAGAAATATAGGAAATAAGGGAAGGAGGTAAAGTATGTTAGTAATCATAAAGATAGGTAGGTACAGACTTGACTCTGATACTTTATCTAACATGGGTGGAACATATGGCAATAAAGAAGAAGGTACAGATATTATTGTTGATGAATAAGTAGGCAAAGGAGAAGAAGAAGATTTATGATTAAATGTAATATGTGCACTAGCATCATGTAAAACATTAGAATTAGAAGGAAAAATAGAAGTTGGATTAAAGTAAGAAAATAAAATAAGAGCAGGAGATGGATATGAGGGAGAGGAACTAGAAACTGAAATTTTATATACTGAAGAAATAGAACAAGAAAAGATGCTCTTATGAAAAAATAACATCATAAGGAGAAAAAACAGAATGAGATTCCAAATCATATAGTCAATAACCTTTAACTCTATGACGATATCTAATAAAGATACAAAGTTTGCATTTAGGGGAAATTTTCTTTCTGTTATTAGCAAGGGTAGAAGAAAAACACAAGGAACTAAAAATTCATAGGTTATCATATTTCGGGGGTTTATGAAATAAGATCTTATAAGGAGTAAGATTATTAAGGACTATAGTAGGAATTCTATTGATGAGATAAGTTCTTATAAGAACAGCACATCCAAAAAAGTTTTTGGGAAAAGAGTTTTGAAACAAAAGAGATATAGTAACCACAAACCAATGTTAGTATTTACATTCAACAACCGTATTTTGATATGGAGTACCAATAGAGGCTAACTAATAAATAATCCATTTTTCCAAATGGAACTGAGACAAATTGAATTCTAGTCCATTATCAGATCTAACTTGTTTGATTTAACCCCCATATTAAGTTTGAACAAAGTGATAAAAGGAAGGAATGATTGAAGATACTTTCAATTTTGTTTTCATCAAATGTAACCATGTAACTCTAGTGAAATCATCAACAATGGTCAAAAAATAATGATCACCACTAATAAAAGGAATAGAATATGGCCCCCAAATATCTAAATGACCCAGCTTATAAGGCTTTATAGTGTCTCTAATATGATCTAAAAAGGGTAAAATTTTCTTCTTTACTAAAGGATAAATAAAACACAATTTTTTTATTTTATCAATAAATTGAAGAAACAATTTTGTGTAACTGATTTATTCTATCAAATTAAGTATGTACTAATCTATAATGCATCAATAATAGTAGAATTATTAGACCTAGAAGTAGACAAAATAGACGAATTGATGGTAAGAAATGAAGGTTTATGAGAAACTGAATTATAAGGATGATCAAACAAGAATAAACCTCCATGCAAACTAGCATTTCTAGTCATTATCTGGATAGGCAAGTCCTGGACTAATATATTGTAAATTGTAAGCAAATGAAGGTACATGAACATTTTGCATAACATATCATAATGAATTTTAATAGTGCCTATAATATTTACTGCAACTTTAGTAACCTTAGGCAACTGAATTGAAATGTTTTTAATGGGTGAATAAGATGAAAACAAATGTCAACACTCAGATATATGATTAGTGTTAGCTCACGGTTTATTATCAATGATTTTCATAATAACTACATAATAATTCAAAATTCAGATTGGATTTATTTCCTTTTATAGGCAACGATATAATTCTTTTAAATAAAATCATAGGAATAATGCTTCCTTTCTTGTAAGAACCTTCTTAATGATCTTACCTTATTATAATGATTCTACAATAACTAGAAGGATCCTGCTAATTATATATTTCATCAATTAGCTCCAAGACATTGCCGTATTTGGCTCTTAACAACTGAATATTGGAAGATTTCAGTAGAGATAATATCAAAGATTCATTAGACACAAAGTCAACTCAGAATCGAAATAAAGCAATGACTAGTTGAAGAAAATATTTATTTAAGAAAGAGCCACTGTAGTTGCGAACAAGAAGTTCAGAAACTAGATTTTTAAAATACATCAAAGGCATCAATACTCCTGAAATTCATACTTTTATAAGATTTTTTGTGCCTTAGACAGTAAAAATTCTTTTTGAGAGAAATCATTGAAGCTCATATTGAGCAAACCACTTTTTCATTTGTTAAGAGCTGGTAGATGCTAGTTAAATACTATTAGTGTGGAAGGTTAAAGAACCTTGAAAAATATGTACTTGTGAGCTTGAAGAGGCTTATCAAATTACTACTTGAAATTTTAGTGAAACACTCAAGTCAGATACTGGGGGATTAGACGTAGGCTTGGGTTATAAGCTGAACTAATATAAATCGATTGTGTCATTCTTTCTCTCTTCTTAACTTTAAATTTTTGCATTATAGTGTTTGTGTTTTATATTTGCAAGAGGCTCCTTCACTTTTATAATAGGCTTCTTCTATTTTTAACTTGCAAAAGGTTCTTTTTAGTTTTAATAGGCGCTTTCTGTTTTAAAATGTTTTAACAGGATTTATCGTTTACAAGGCTCCTATCATTTAACAGACTCCTGTCATTTAATAGGTTTCTATCTTCTAATAGGCTGCTTTCTTTTTAAGCGCTAGCAGACTCTTATCGATTAAATAGGCTCCTTTCGTTTTGAGCGTTAGCAGACTCCTTTCAATTAAAAGGCTCCTTTTATTTTCATATTAACAGGATCATTTCTAAAGCTTATAGGACATTTTATATATAAATTTATTTTTTTTAACAGGATCTTATCAATTTGAAATTAACTTAAAACTTTATTTACACACCCCCTCTTGCATGTGTTTTCTTTATCATTTGGTATCAAAGCGAGGTTTCACATTTATTATGTTTTACAACACGTGATAGATCATGGCAAATAATTTGAGAAGCCTTGAAGGACAATATGTCTTAAAGCCTCTTTATTCAATAGAAACAACTACTCATATTAGAAAGAGAGAATGACAATCTATCTCTAATTTGTAGATAATGAAGTCTGAAGAGCTATCAGAGTTTAAGCTACACTTCCTGGTACAGAAAATGTAGAAGTGTGGTCTGTTGCTAACAGAGGAAATACTCAGCTGAATGCTAAAGAAAAGCATCATCTGATTTGTGCACTATCTCCAAAAGAATATGAAAAGATATCCTACTGCTCTACAGCAAAGGAAATATGAGATAAACTATTAGTCACCTTTAAAGGAAGGAATAAGGTAAAGAAACAAAAAATAAGCGTTTTAGTGCACTAATACAAAACTATTAACATGAAATAAGAAGAAACCATAGATGAATTCTTAGGACGGTTCAACAACATTATCACAACCTTAAAGAACTTAGGAAAGATAATTCTAAATGATGAACTCGTAACAAAGATTCTAAGATCACTACCAAAGGAATGGAGACCAAAGGTGACAACTCTAGAAACTACAAAGGATCTCGATACTATGTCACTCGACTGGCTAAGAGGAAACTTGATGATCTATGAAGCCGAACTTAAGAGAGATGAAGGATCCTCATACAAAAGAGGAATGACATTAAAAGCAATTGATGAATTAATCGATGATGAAAGTGACCCTGAATTGCAAATAGATGGAGATAAAGAATTTAATTTTATGGTCAAAAAATATGCCCGCTTTTATAAAAAGAAGTTAGTGAAGAAAAAATAAGGGAATAGGAAAATTGAAAGCAATAGGTCCCTACCAAAAGGTAGCAAGAGTAATAGTATTACATCAAACAATCAAATCATATATTATCACTATAAGAAGCCTGGACACATAAGACCAAAATATCCCCTTTTTCAAAAGGACAAAACAGAGAAAAGAAAACCCAGGAAGCAAGCGATAACTACAGCTTGTTCAGATGAAGATTTTGAAAACTTTGATGAACAAGAGCCAGAATAAGCTAGCAATGTTTGCTTTATGGATGAATCCGGAGAAGATGAGATATTCTTCAAAATGAAGACAAGAGAAAATCAATAGATAGTTGATAATAGTTGTTCGAGATATATGATAGCATTTTAATAAAATTAGCCTTTTTAAGTAGTGAGTACACATTCTAGCATGAGCTACTTTATCATTTATCCTTATCATCCCTTTTTATCCACTTATTACTTTACAAATGAGAAATAGACTACATAAATTATGTAACATTTGTAAAATTGCACTCGAAAATCTTATTATATAAGATTACTTTTTATGACTTATTCAACAATGTGTTATCACATATGTTAATTGGTAATAGATTTGGAAATGCATACTCTTTATTTTTTTTTTAAACGTTTACATCAAATAAATAGCAAATTATTTACCATCCATTGAAGCATTGAAGGATTCCTATGGCTCCTGCCAAAATAAAAGACTAATAACTTCCGGACAATTACTAATGAATATGAAAGCAAACATAGTCTTTGGTTGATATATGGTAATAAAACATTCTTACTAAATTTACTTACTTCATTTGTTAGATCATAGATGAATATACAAAAAGGGATCTGTGGAAACTGAGAAAATGTGAAAACGAGAACGTAGACGCCGTAACTTGATTCTCATCTAAACAACCTTGATTAGCTTAAAATTACCACATTGAAGCGAGTTAAGCTACGGTGATTCTAATCTAATTAAGGTCAAGGACAATTAAAATAACTTGATTATTATTAACGTTGAAAACTTTGTATCAGGATTTGGCCAGTCCATTAGAAACCTAAGGGCCTTTAACATGATCATAAATATTTGGTCAAGTAATTACATTGCAAACAATATTTATGCAATATATTAACCCTATTTTAAACTAAAAAATATTATAACTAACATATTTTTGGATATAAAATTAAAATAAAAAGCATTTCTTTATTTTGAAATAAAATATTCCTAAAGTGACATATATGTCATGATAACAAATATATTTCTTGATTTTTTTTTCCACTTAGCATTCATGTGAAATAAACTTGCCGTTAAATTATAATCAACGTAAATCCAAATGATTGATGAGTAGTCTTTTTATGCTCATATTTCCCTGGGTTCTGTTTCATTGTATGCAATGTTAACTGATGCTGGGTGTTAGGTATGCAACATTCAAACTCGTTAATTTTCCACCACAAACACTTTCTGTAGATGATGTCAGTAAATGCACTTCAAGTGGAACCCAATTCCCTTAAGTCTTCTGCATGTTCAAGTGAGGAAAATTCGCTGGTTTCAAGAGTGGGGCACCTTCAAATGCTTATCTAGTTAGATTCTAGGGGACAGGACTTGATTTCCTCCAATGTCGCTTTACGCAACCACTTGCCTCAGGAGGAATATGCACCAACCCAAAAGGCATGCCGTATGTGGTGATCCCAATTTCAAAGAACTTTTCATCATATACAGCAGTGAAATAGGCAAATATTTCCTCTATTGAGGCATCAAAAAAGACTTGAAAGTAGCTTACAGCTTGTTTTCAGTGGCATTACTGTTCCTAATTGCGGCAGTTCAAGAATTTCAGGAGACCAAATTTTGTATCTGGAGTTCCGTAGTCTTCCCTTAGGTTGGTGACCGAAGAATATAGGCCACATAAAGTAGAAAAGTGCTGGTAGGCAAGAGAGAAGAGACCAAAGTCCTATTGAGTACTTTTCCTAATCCCGCCAAGGTCGTGCATAGGAGAGCACTATACTATTTATAATGGACTAAGTTTTCAACACTTGCATGCACACTTTAAAAGGTGCGTTCTTCGGCTGCTAAAACTTTTTACACACTTTGCAAAGATAAGGACATCTGAGTGCTTTCTCTTTCATTCCCAGAAGGTGTCTTGTTTCTTTAATGTCCTAAATCGAAAGTATTCCTGATTACTACCAGTGGATACTTTATATGCAAAGTTCTGAATCGTCAGTGAATTTTGATTTTTGATATTGCATCAAACGGGACCAACAAAGGCCACTTTCTATCTAGCTCATACTAGTAATGTGATAATAATAAGTGCATTTACAATTTAAACAAAAGACAAAGGAAGAAAGCGGGTTTTGGTTAGTAAATGGCCCATTAACCATTTACGACTTATTGAATGTGTTAAATGCTGGCACGTACATCAACTTTTGTAAAAGCAAGCATTTTACTTGCAAGCGCAACTAGGGGTAAGTAGGGGTAGGTTTTTGTTTTCCTCGTTCTTTATGAGGCCCTTTGTTCAAGAGCTGCTGCTTCTCACATGCATAAAAATCTATGAAAATTAATGATGGAACCAAAGAAAGAGTACAAAAGGCTCGTGGTGTTGATGAAATTCAACATCCTAATTGAGTATGCTGCATCAACCCTTGTCATCATTCCGATTCTATTAAATAATTATTCCACTATCCATGCCAGTCTGACGAGATCCTTATCATAAAAGCAAAGAACCCGAATGCATGAGAAACAAGAAATACTAAGATCGATACACGTCTGCATATTCTACAGCAGATTAAAAGTCTAATAGAAAAGAATTCAACATTGTGCCAAGTGTTAACTCCCAACTTTTGGACCTTCCAGCATTATTATTAAAGTATACCTTAAGCAGGTGCAATTGTGCATAAGCAAGTATCTCACATTATTTATTACATGCACAAGGACACATCTACACACCAGTGCCATCGCAATACAAATACATACATCCAGACATGGGACATCGAGAAAAACAAATCGACAATCACAAACAAACACAAACACCATTCGCATGCCAACTGAAACAACAAATAGAACAGTCATAGTCTCGAAACAAGCAAGCCGTTCCTTCTGAATAGAGGTGCACTCGACCCGAAGCAATCGGCAATAAAGGGCTGCTTTTATCCACGGCAATCAGCCGCGTCAGAAAACTTACTTTGGACTTCTAGTTTAGTTTAATACCAGCATGATTTATGCAAAAGGACAGTGGGTCCCGAGATACCTAACGCGCATGCACTAAATTTGTAGGGTTTACAGGTCCTCATTGAGACCATAGCCCACCACTTCTGCAATCCCATGTGTTCGTATCTTTTGTGACTTCTGTTAACCTTTAATCCATAACAAAGCTAAAAGATAATCATTTCTGGTCAACAATCACAACCCATTTAACCCCAAGTCCTGTTAAAATCGTATCATTCACACTATCACTCCCCTTTCATTGGCCCATTATATAAATCTTCGGGGAAAAAGGAACCCCACATGTAAAAAGCCTATGTAGTGACTTCAAACTCATCAATCATTCAAGCCAAGAAAAATGTGTTAGGCCGCTACTTTCTAATTCATTCTTCCCTCCACTCCTTAGTCAATTGTAGGTGTGAGTGAAACTTAACTTTGATTCGCTCCTAGATCTTTTACTTTGTGCTTCAATGACTTCAAGTAAGCTATGGCTTCATCAATTACCAACAATGGGTCCTTATGCTTTGCACCTGGAACTATGGTCTTGAGGATTTTCAATGTTGCACGATTCTTATCCCTTCTGGATTCCTTGTTTCCCATATTGGAAACAACCTCCTCTTCTTCAATTCGGCTTATAATAAAGCTCAAATTGGAAAATGTGCGTGGAACTTTTGATTTAAATGAGCTTGTTGTGTCCCCAAGAGAAGACTTTTTGTACTCACCATTAAGCAATTTCTGCCTTTTGTTTGGCACAGCAGAACTAGCAACTTCCTCTTTCATTTCCTCCTCTTGTTCTTGCATCCCATAACATGGCCCGATCACAACTGGAGAGTGACCAGTGCTGGTTACCTCATCATCATCATCATCACTGTAACTATCACAACCATCACGGCTAGAATAAAGCAACGCATCGATTTCTTCAGTGTCTTCATGCATCTCACTTTCCTCATCTTTTGAGTGATTATCATTTGATTCTTTATCCTTCAGTTTTTCTGGATTCATTTGATCCTTTTTAGCTGCACATTCACCAGCCTCTTGATCATAACCAGATTCCAGTTTTGCACCAGCTATAGGTGGCTTATGGATAATTGAACAAAAGGGACTATACATGACCCTTGTTCCATTCCCAGACTGATCGAATATAACATATCCCCTATAACATGCAGGAATAGAACTAGGCACAGCCTCCACCCCATTACAACAAGATAACTTTTCTTTAACAGAAAAGTTCTTAGCAGGAGTCAAATTCTGGAAGTGAGGAGGTAAATGGCCATGCATAGCATGGACTTGATTGATTTGTTGTGGAAACAGACTTGGGAAGCTTGGGACTGGAAAACCAAACATAGCCACATCTTCAGATGGCATGCAAGTGCCAGGCTTTGCATATGTTGGCACATATCCCTTTTGCTGGGGCTCCAGTGATGAGCTCATGCGATTGAAGTTTATCGATTGCCAAGTATAATGCGGTGGACAAAGCCAAATATTGCTGGCCTTAACTAAGCAACCAATGTATTTACCTCAAATTAGCAAAACGAAAGATGGACCAAATAAGTATCTGACAAAGAACATCTGCTTATCTTGGGGTCAGAAGGATATTCCTAAACTTACCAAGTTTACTGCTTCAATACTTGATGCCAAGAATTGCTGCTTCTCTCCAGAAAAACAAAACGAAAAAAGGCAAACTACAACTTCCAGCTTAGTATCACAACGCAAACAGAGAATCCACCTACGTAACCGGCTTAAGCAAATGACGGAAATATTCAGCCTGTAAAAAAGCAACAAAAATTCCAGGCTGTGATTACTAAGAAGTTTTGCTGAAAATTATGCAGTTAAGAACATAACGGCAAATAATGTAGGCAGGAATTAAGCGTTTAATTATAGTATAAGTTATGTAAATGAAAATAGTAATCAACTGCATCATGCAAACAGTCAAGTAGTAAAACAGGGATAAATTTTCACGGTACTAACCTGGCAATCCTGCAATGGTTGATAGCATGCAATAACTCTAACTATAATTGTTTGTCTCCCAGCAATTCCATTCTCATATTTTAATGCCCGAAATCTTGTTTGACTTGCAGCTTGGCACACCATCACTTCTTTCAACACCTCAAATCTCAGTCTATCTAGATACAACTTACGACACGGAAATTCCTGATAGGAGGAGGAAAAAGAAAAAGAAAAAGGGGCGAGTCTTTACTCCTGAAGATAAGGCTGCAGTGGCTGAAGATCTACAGAATAACCCTGCAATACAAGTTCAAGGGCACTACTTTGCGGAAGACATCAACTGATCGAGTCAACCAAGGCATTTTGTTCTGTTTAACCCACTTTTAAGCTTCACTTCTAAATCAGTAATGGTACTAGGTGGTGTAACCAAAAGTTGCTGCAAGGTAGTAAACAAGAAAAGGCATAAGAGCTAGAAGTGTCCCAGATATAATCAACACAAAAATGCAATTACATAATGGAAAAATATCAATGTAAACGTTCCAACCAGATTACCAAAATTAAAAGAAAACACAAGTAAACGAATTAATATAACGATTTCCACACTCTTATTAAGCAAAATACCAAAGGAACAAGATTTCTAGAAGTACTTTTTTTCTCTAGTTAACTCGAAGCTTAACACTGTGTCTTTCTCCACCTTCTATGTATTCTTAATTGATTTGAGAAACCGATCAAGCAAAGGCACGCAAGCACTTTTAATCTTCCCCTGATTATTCACACCAAAAACGTTAGCTAATTGCACCTTCCAGCTTTCAAAATATAAAAAAACCTTAGCTGACTTGGTCGATAAGGCCATTAAACTTCATAATTCTCACCATACCCAGAAAATCAACCATTTAACAGAATCTTGAGAAACCCAGAAACCAAACTTTATCTTGTACTAAAATACGAAACTGCCCAACATTAAACCAAAAAAATAATTTCCCAAAAACAGATCAGAAGATACACAGGAGAATAAAAAAAGTTATAATCTTGAACTTTCAAATATATCAGGAGAAAAAAAAAAAAAAAGAAGACAAACCTTCACTTCAATCACTTGCCGTTAACAATAAAGCTGGTATCTTTGCTCAGATCCACCCTGAACAGTAACTTGATTGAGAGCAAATCCTCAAGAGGTCACAAAGGGCGCTGATAAAAAGCTGCTATAGCTAAAAACGAGAGGAGCTTTGTGTTTACAGTAGTAAGCGAATAAACGAAAGGCTGGATTATATAGAAAACTCTTCACTATTTTTGGTGGCTGGTAATGTACCTGTTGGACAACAGTAGTCGACTTTGGTGGCAGTTACTTTAACCATACATGAGTTATTTGTCTACCGCTGATTTAGGGACTTCATACAAGCAAAAACTATTGTACTCATGACTAATATAAATTATTAAATTATGGGGAATTTTCCCCTTCCATTTTCACACGTCACCTTATTCAATGTGAAAAGTGAAATCATTGCAGATGAACTAAGAGTAAGCGTACAGTGAAACCTTAAAAGAGCTAAAATGCAAGTTTTGAAATGAGGAAAACTAATATTAGATTATCAATGTTCATTTCGGATATTATTTCTTACGTCAAAGTACGTGCTTGTCAAAAAGTAGATGGTTAACTCAATGCCCAGAATTATCTTCAATTTATTTGGAACATTAATCAAGATCAAACCTTTAAAATGGATGCCTATACTCTTTTTTGGTTATAAGGTGCTAGGATATTAGCCTTAATAAAACAACAAGATAGATAGTAAATGGCGACTGGAAGTCTTCAAGTTCTAAGCAGCAAATATATTATGCAGTTGTCCAAAACCTGGGTTAGAACAAACAATGAATGATAATAGTAATAATGTTTGAAATCATAGTACAGCATGAATTCCTAACTAGTAACCAAGCACGAGCCATTTCTAAGTTATAACAATAATTCAGACATAAGCATGTGTCATTCACTCATAAGCATATACACTACTCATTGATCACCTAATGGCATGATTGATCATTAAAAAGGAAATTCACCCAAAAGGAAAAGTAAGAAAAAGAGAATGTAACAGACAAAAGGAAAAGAAAAGCAAGAGGCCTGCAGGTTTAATTGACTTTACAAGTATTCTAATAGGATCAAGAGGAGTAATGTATTGTTATTGATAATGAAATGTCATCAATTGCCGGTCCCCAATGTCGGCCCTCTATTCACAATCATATATTTGTCAATATCGGATACGCATACACCCGTGTAATAAAAGCGACTTAAATTTTTAAAAAAATTACGTGTATCAATTAGAAATCGGAATCCCAGATTATTTTGTTGAATACACGAGTAACAAAACCCTTGTTTTCGTGCTTTTGTTGCCTAGTGTCGAGGGAACAAAGAACTATACGCCAAATTTTTATATTAACTCCCATCATTATTGAACTATACGCCGAATTTTTATATAACTCTCGTCAGTGTTTTAAAATTTGGAAATAAGAATTTTAAAATTTAAAAGGTTTAATTGATATTAATTTTTTATAAAATTAGTTAGAGATTAAATAAAATTAAAGAATTTAAAAATAATTGAAGAATTTTAACTTTACCTATTAAAAAATTTAAAGTTTAATTGAAAAAAAGACTATTAGATAAAAATTAATTAGTTTATAAAAATTAATCAATTAATTGATAAAATAATCATTTTTTAATAACAAAGATTAGTTTACGAAATCAAACCGAAAATTTAAAAATCAAACCAAAAAATTAGCCGATGTCGTAGAACTGGCCAAACCAGTTGGAATTTTAAAACGTTGATTCTAATATTATAAGGTCTTCCTTTTTGGAAGTACATAAAATTTTAATAAATTATTTAATTTAGAGATAATTATCAACAAAATAGTAAATGAGTATGATATAGGAAGATTAATAATTTACTTAACAATTCTAAGAAATTATAAATTATATATGTTAAATATTTAAAAATTATTCATTTTTCAATTACTATTTTATTGATATTTTTTATCTTAATTAATATAATACATGATATTTAAATATTTCATATAAAATTATAAAACATTTCTTTTAATTGATTTGCTTACTATTTATTGAAGGATAAACAGAACTCTAGAACATTTCATCAGTGTTTCTCTTAATTCAGCTTTAGAATTCGACTTTCGAAAATGACAAATTATACATTATTGTTAACAACCATACTTTTACTAGTAAAATTATAAGTTAACCCAAATCGTCATTAATGACACGTGTTAAGTTCATTGGCTTGCTGTTTGCGTAAAATGTGCATTCAACAATCATTTGTTTTTTTCTTTTCGGAATTTACATTCAAAATCATTAACACCAAGTATCTCAACAAACCATAGGGTTTATTCCAAAGTATATATGATACCTCCCTTCTTTTTTGCGCCCAAATCAAAGAGAAGAGTGTTTCAAGTCAATAGTGGAAGAATCATGTCATATTATTAAAACAAAATCACCTTCGGATTTGGATGGAGAAAACGGGTAAAAAGATAAATTAATGCACAGGGAGAAGGATAAAGTTGTGTAATTTAGAATATGCTAAGAAAATAATCAATAAAGCAATATAGAAATGAAAAAATTTGAGAACGAAAGTAGAGATGACAAATGTGGCCTGGCCCGTGTTGACCAGACCACCGGTCAAGATTGCTTGGTCTGACCAAGGCTCCACTCGTAGTTCAACGAGAAGGTACAAAATGACGTCGTTTTTTATATTTTTTAAAAAATAATAAAATAGCAATAAGATATATTCCTCCAAAAATAATTTGGCATTCTTTATCTCATAGTCAAATTATTTAGATCTTATTTTTTCATCTC
This sequence comes from Erythroxylum echinodendron, assembly GCA_027575705.1. Taxonomy (NCBI): domain Eukaryota; kingdom Viridiplantae; phylum Streptophyta; class Magnoliopsida; order Malpighiales; family Erythroxylaceae; genus Erythroxylum; species Erythroxylum echinodendron. The sequence goes on from JANZXR010000171.1 coordinate 35,519,144, forward strand.
TATCTTCTTTTAAATTAGGTAAAGAAAATGACAAATAAAGTATATAAAGAATTTTCTTTTCAATGTTTAATTTTTAGGTTGTGATAAAGAAAATATGAGAGAATTAGGAACCCAACAACAAAAAATCAGTTTATTTTCATGATAACATTGTCTTGACAATCTCCTTCAAATGAAAAATTTTTCATTCTCTTATAAATAAGCCTTTATTTTCTTTTATTCTTTACCTTTTGATATAATGGTCTTTCAAATTAGTTTAGACCAAAGTAAGTAAACAAATTAGATATTAGACCCCGTTTTCGGAGTTTAACTCATATTCGGAATACAGATATCCTAACCCAATATTTAAGTGAAAATCTCATAATACATTAATATCATACTCTTTAATACATTAAAGACAACTAACTTTCATCAATCACAACAACCTT
>JANZXR010000171.1:35519668-35542412 GCA_027575705.1 Erythroxylum echinodendron
CGTCTGTGATGACGTCAGAACACAGAGGACACGTCATCACTCAGAGGATAGACCACAGACGATAAGTGGTCAACACAAAAGATAAAAGTCAACCACAGGGGATAGAACACAGAGGATAGACCACAAACGATAAGTGGTCAACACAGAAGATAAAAGTCAACTACAGAGGATAGAACACAGAGGATAGACAGCAGACGATAAGTGGTCAACACAGAAGATAAAAGTCAATTATAGAGGATAGAACACAAAGTATAGATTATAGGCCAAGTAATATAAGGAGTTAAGAATTTATATTAGTTAAAGAATATCATCTGTGTTATTGTACACAGATTCATCTGTATTACTATTCACTGACTTCGTCTGTGTTACTATTCACTGACTTCGTCTGTGTTACTGTTTAAATACTTCATCCGTATTACTGTTCACAACTTCTTTTGTGTTACTGTTCATGGTTTATCTTCTTCCATATTTTTGACCCTTCAGAAGATACAATTAGTCTTTGAGGTCTTCATGAAAGTTATAGCTCTAGAAGTCCTCTTTCAAACTATCTGAAGAAACACTAAATTGGATGCCTATAGAAAAAGTTATGCTAATAGCCCCGAAGCAGGTATATGTGTAAAATTGGGGACTCACCAACACTCTTCTTTGAGGCATCCAGGTTTAAATGGAACATTGGACTAGTCGACCATTTAGCTGCAAGTCGACTACTAACAATCAGACCTGTCAGTTGAATAAATGGATTAGTCGACTATTCGAAAAGCGGAGCTAAGCTTAGCAAGGGGATTTTTGAATGCAAGTATGGTTAATGAATGTATGTTATCCGAATGCGATCACCGGGCTCCGGACGGTCGACGTCGTATGGTATCAAAGGAAGCATGAAAGTTAGATTCCAGAAATGGGGTCTGAAACCTTATGGTATCAAAGCAAGAAGATGAACCGATAATGATTAAGGTGTTCTCTATTGGAAATAGCTCAAGTATTATGATTATAAGTAAGCATGAAAGTCAGACTCCGGAAACGAGGTCTGACGCAATCCTTACATTCGCTCAAATAAAAATTCATTATGCATCTTTACACTACCTCATTGCTCAAATGTCAAATTGTGAGTAAACTTATGTAACCAACTACTGTTCATCACTCAACATGGTTCACTTTCTACTCAAGTAACCTAATCTGAGTTCAAGTGTGCATTCAATCTCATTCCATCTATCATGACATAATCTCATGGCAAAATAAATTAAAATGATTCAAGTGTGGTTCCATTGCTTAAAGCAAAACAATATGATATGCCTAAATATGCATCTTATTTAACAAAATGTAAACAGTGACTAAGACAATGCAATTGATAAGCAAGTGTCACTTCCCTACATTTAAAGGACACATTGCCCTCAATGTGACAAAGCAACCACAAAATAAGGAAAAATGACATCAAACCAAATAAAAGTCATAAAACCAAACCAAAGAAATCAAACTAAACAAAAGAGACATCAAACTAAATAAAAAACAAGACAACTAATAAAGTAATTGACATAATTTAAAAGTTTAAGGTAAGAAGGGCTTATGGAGATTGTGGTGGCAACGATGTTGGAAAAGGGGCTTTAAAATTATTACTTTGAAAGAACTTATAGAATTTCTTCTTTATATATTGCGGATCCTTATGGACTTGTCTCATCTGGTTGTCGAGCTCGTTAATTTGCAATTTCATTTGCTAATGATTAGAGGTCATCTGGTCGAGGATTTGTTAAAATTTGTCGACCTCTGCTGGTGCAGTTGCCTCCTCTTCCACTGCTTCTTCATGTGGCTCTGGGACCATTTGGGATGTGGATGGTCGAGAAGTGGTTGCATCCTTGCCCTTCCTGTTCTTAACTGCAATGTGCATCTAAGGATTTTAGAGTTCCATAGAATAAAGCTCCAAAATTTCAGAGTACCTCAAATAAGATATGTCAAAAATATCATATTGAGTTGTACATACACTATCCACATCAAGGTTGTAAAATAAATCCAAAGCAGTAACAATGTAAGCCATACCAAAATAAGAGCTCTTCTTATTAACACAATTGACAATAGATCGAAAAATTTGATAAGGTGTATTTATTTTTATTTTTCGATCCATACACCAAAGGAAGAAAAGTTCCTTAGCCAAGCACTTATTACTTTCAATTTTATTGAAAAACATTAAGCACCTAAATTTATGTAGACGTAAATGCTTGATGATACAAATTAACGTGTTTGGTACAATTCTAGAGTTAAAATTAGCTTCACCAGTTAGAATTTTCCAGTAATTATCCACATCAAAGTCATATTGATCATCTAAAACTTTTGTGTTTGATAGATCAAAAAATGTACGAATGACATTATAATCAAGTTTATAAACATCGCCAGCTATCCTAAACTAAAATACATCCATTTTAGGATTGTAGTCCACATTGATGAAAAATTCAACAGTCATCATCGGTTAAATCGGCACATCACCACGAATGAACCTACCTAACCAATGTTCATAGCTAATCGCTCAACATTAAACCTCACTCCTATGCTTTCTAATATCAAAGTCAAAATATCTAGGAGTAATTAGTTCTCTATCTCTAAAGTCCCGAAAACGCATACCTTTGTCTTTCGAATAAATAAGGAATGGATCACGAAAAGTGGCTGCCGTATCAGGTTTACTTTTACTGGAGACTTGGAGGCAAAATTTGTCGGTTGGTTTCTGAGTTGTCATCTTTTTCGGGGCCATTGCAGAAGAGAAATCTGCAAAAATAAGGGGAAGAGAAATGAGTTCATTTTTTAAAGAGAGAGAATAAATCTCATAAAATCCTTATATTTTTGAATGATTAAAGTACAAAAAGTGTAAAGGATTGAAAGATTTATGGAAAGAGTGAAGAAAATACTAAGAGTTTAGTAGAAGATGGAGGACTTTAGAGAGTGGCAGAGTAGGTTTCCGTGTTTATAAAGAGAGAGAGTGTTAAAAGTTAAAGAAAGAAGAAAGAAGAAGAGAAGAGGGAGATTTAAAATTTTCCCTTATATAGGATTCCCACGATCGTGGGAATACCCCCATTCCCATAATTGTGGGAATCACCCCATTCCCACAATGGTGGGTTAACTCTCTAGAAACTTTTTAGAGAGTCTTCCCATGGTCATGGGAAACTTATCAATTCTCATGATTGTTGGTGCAATTTTTCCACTTCTGAACAACAGGGATTCTCAACAATCCTGCAACCTACAAACACATCAAAATAATCTTACCAACAAGAAATTTGAAGAGAAAACAAGTTGAAATTCAAACAAAATCTAAATCAATTCCAAACAAATTTAAATCAAACACAATTATAACTAAATAAATCAAATAACAAGTAGACAAAGACAATCAAAAGAAAGATAAACATGCTAAGTTTAAGTCATTAGCTTGAAAGAGTGGAAGAAAGGAAAAAGATAGCTTCCCTTTCTTGTGAATATATCCCTTCATAGTATGGCTTGCAACGATGCTGATTGACCTTCAACACTTCCCCCTTGTCATTTCCAACTCCAAAGCTCCATAGGGAAACACTTGAAGAATCTTGGAGGTCCACTCCACCTTGACTTGAGCTTTCCAAGAAATGACTAAAGTCTTGAATTGAACAAAAGCACTAAGTCTCCATTCTTAAACTCCTTTTTGATGTGGCCATCATACCACTTCTTAGCACTGTCTTTGTATAGCTTGGCATTTTCATAAGCATCCTATCTTAACTCTTCCAACTCATCAAGGTGTAACAGTCTCTTTCTCCTGCTAACTTCCAATCCATGTTCAATTTCTTGATTGCCCAGTAGGCTTTATGCTCCAACTCCAACGGTAAATGGCAAGCCTTGCCATACATAAGTAGATATGGTGTTATGCCTATGGGAGTTTTGAAAGCTATCCTATAAGCCCACAATGCGTCACCCAGCTTCAAAGCCTAATCTTTCCTTGAAGTGCTCACTATCTTCTCCAAAATCTTTTTTAGCTTTCTATTCACCATCTCCACTTGGCCACTGGTTTGGGGGTGGTAAGGGGTAGTCACTCTATGATGCACATTATATCTTCTCAAGAGGGCCTTAAATATTTTGTTGCAGAAATGAATCCCCCATCACTTATAATCGCTTTAAGCACCCCAAATCTAGTAAAAATCTTCTTAACGAATTTTTCTACCACCTTACCATCATTAGTTAGAGTAGTTATTGCCTTAACCCATCTGAACGCATAATCAACCTCAACTAATATATAAATGTTACTTGATGAGGATGGGAATGGTCCCATGAAGTCCAAGCCCCACACATCAAATATTTCTACCTTTATTATGTTTGAAAGCATCATCTCATCCTTATTTGATATGTTGCCTATTCTTTGAAGCAAAAAATCTTGAGCATCCTTGAATAAGGTTGACCAGTGGAATCTACACTCCAAAATCCGAGCAGTTGTTTTGTTAGCTCCATAATGCCCTACATAAAGTGAGCTATGACATTGCTTTAAAATTTCAGGCATTTCATCTTCAAGGACATGCTTGTGAATCATACTGTTAGCATATATGTTATAAAGTACAGGTTCATCCCAAATATAACGAGAGTATTGAAATAAAAAACGCTTCCTTTGTTGATATGAAAAATCAGAAGGAAGAATACCACCTGAAAGGTTGTTTGTGATAGCTGCAAACCAAGGATGAAAAGGATTATCTACCATCATGATGGCCTCATCAGGGAAGCTCTCCTCGATTTTCGCTTCTTATTTATGGTTTCCCCCTTTACGTTGTGAAAGGTGATCTGCGACGACATTTTCTTCTCCCTTTTTTCTTTAGTCTCAATGTTCAACTCCTGGAGTAGAAGCACCCATCAGATGAGCCTAGCCTTGGCATCCTTCTTAGCAAAGAGGTAACATAATGTTGTATGATCTGTAAAAATAATAAATTGTGAACCTAAAAGATAAGAATGAAATTTTTCACAAGCAAATACCACTACAAGCAGTTCCTTCTCAATAGTTGTGTAATTTAGTTGTGCTCCCGTAAACGTCTTGCTTGTGTAATAGATAGCATGCAACCTCTTCCCCTTTTGCTAGTCAAGTACACAACCAATAACATGGTCACTTGCATCACACATAATCTCAAAAGGAAGAGACCAATCTGGTGATATCAAAATTGGCGCTGTTGTGAGTGCTTTTTTTAACTTGTTAAAAGAATCCAAATGGTCATCATCAAAAATAAAACGCACATCTTTAACTAATAAATGGGTCAGGGGTCTAACAATAAAGGAAAAATCTTTGATAAACCATATGTAGAACCATACATGACCCAGGAAAGCTCAGATACCCTTAATGTTGGTAGGAGATGGTAGCTTTTTAATTACTTCTGTCTTAATGCGATCCACTTCAATCCCCTTATATAAAATCTTATGGCCTAATACAATACGTTCTTGGACCATGAAATGACACTTCTCCCAGTTTAAGACTAGATAAGACTCCTCACATCTTTGAAGCACTCTATCTAAATTAAATAAACAATGATCAAAAGAATCTTTACAGACAGAGAAGTTATCCATAAGTACTTCCATAAAGTTTTCATTCATATTCGCAAATATGGCCATCATGTACCTTTAAAATGTGGCAGGTGCATTGCATAAAAAAAAAAAGGCATTCTCTAATAAGGAAAAGTTCCATAAGGATAGGTGAACTTGGTCTTCTCTTGGTCTTCCAGGTATATAAACACCTGATCATACCCTGAATATCCATCAAGGAAATAATAAAAAGCATGACCAGTCACCCTCAATCATTTGGTCCATAAAAGGTAAAAGGAAATGATCTTTCTTAGTGGCCAAATTTAGCTTTCTATAGTCAATACACACTCGCCACCTTGTGATGTTCTTAGTAGAAATCTTCTCACCCTTTTCATTTTCTATCACTATCATGCCACCCTTCTTCAGCACATACTATACTAGGCTTACCCATTCACTATCGGAAATAGTGTAATAATTCCTGCATCCAACAACTTCACTACCTCCTTCTTCACTAATTCTTGCATTTTTGGATTTAACCTCCTCTGTCTTTCCGTCACAGTTTTACATCCTTCTTCTAGGTTAATCCTATGCATCACCACATTGGGGCTAATCCCCCTAATATTATAAATTTGCCACCCTATAGCTCTCATGCTCTTCCTAATGGTCTCCACCACTTTCTCTTATTACTCACAATCTAATTGGTTGGAGATAACGATAGGTAAAGTATAGTTCTTACCTAAAAAGATGTATCTCAAATGGGAAGGTAAAGGTTTAAGCTCTAAAGTGGGGGGCTTATCAATTGAAGGTGGTGTGGGTGTATCTATTCTCTCCAGCTTCTTTAAATCAACTTCCTCACCTAGTTCCTCTTCTTTCACACTTTTATCTTTGTGCACTTCTTTAATTTTATCAACTTCCTCTTCAATCTCCCTCACATATTCATCCATAACATCAATTTTCATACAAACATTACCATCTACTGGTTTCTTCAAATATTTTGACATATTAAACTCAACTTGCTCATCACCATTCTCAACACAATTTTTCCCTCATGTATATCAACTAATACTCTACCAGTATCCATAAAAGGCCTACCTAAAATTAGTGGACATTTTCTATCAGCTTCAAAATCCAACACAATAAAATCAACAGGAATAATAAATTTGTCCACTTTTACCAATACATCTTATACAACTCCAAATGGTTTCTTTATGGACTGGTCCACAAGTTGAATTAGCATGGACATTAGCTTGACCTCTCCCAATCTCAATTTTCTGAAAATAGACAAAGGCATCAAGTTAATGCTTGCATCTAAATCACATAAACATTAGGGAACTCAAAATTACCAACAACACATAGAATAGTAAAACTCCCTGGATCTTGTAGCTTTGAAGGCATTTGGCTTGATATGATTGAACTACAATTTTCTATCAAATTTACTATCTGATTGTCCTCCCAAGTGCATTTGTGTGTAAGAATATCCTTAAGAAACTTAATGTACTTGGGCATGCATTCCAAAGCTTCCACTAATGACAAGTTAATTTATAGCTTCTTCAGTTTTGCCAAAAACTTGGAAAACTGAGCGTCCACCTAATGTTGTTTCACCCTTTGTCAATATGGAAGTTTAAACTTGTAAGTTGGTGGTGGTACATAGGGCCTTTCTTCTTCTTTCTCTACTTACATCTCGTTTTCTTTTTCTTCGCTATCCTTAAGAACACTTGGTTCCTTCATCTGCTTACCACTTTGAAGTGTAATAGCTTTGAGTTGTTCCTTTAGGTGGACCTTAGTATTGCTCAGTAGACTACCTGCACTTCTAGAAGATAAAGCATTAGCAAGTTGACCTACCTGAACCTCCAAATTATGGATGCATGAGGCATGATTCTTCACAATCTAGTCAAACTTTGCTTCCATCCTCTTCTGACTTTCCTCCTGTCTAGCAAACATCATCTTCTGGTTCTCTTCTTGAGTTGCTAATTTGGACCCAAAAATCTCCATAAACTTGTGTATTTTGCTCTTCAGTGATCCAATCTGATTTTGCTGAAATCTAGGAGGTCTTTGCGATCTTGTTTGACTACCTATATTGTTAGTGCTCCAAGAAAAACTTGGATGATTTTTCCACCCCGGATTATAAGTATTTGAGTACGAGTTATTACCTCTTTATGTTGGCCTAAGTAATTTACCTGTTCTGTGTTAAGTCAAGAGGACACAAAGACTATATAAACACAGATGCAGATGCAAAGAATATATAGACACGGACGCAAAGACTATATAAACACAGATGCAGACGCAGACGCAGGCACAAAGAATATATAGACACAGATGCAGACACAAAGGCAACACAGACACAAAGAAGACATAGATGAAACCACGAAGATACACTAGCACGTCAGACAATTATTTAGTCAGAGTTAGTTATAGAACTCAACTGAATGACGGTTACCTAGAAGCAGTTATCAAGAATCAAGAAGCCGTTATTAAGAACAGAGAAGCAGTTAGAGACGAAGGCTATAAATATTAGTCCCAGTCAAAGATGCTACAATCTTAAAAAAACTGAGACAAGTTAGAAAGCTAGATAATATGAGAGAAAAATCTTACCGTACTTACTTAGAATAGAGTTAACATTACTGTAATAAAAGCTCACAATCTTTTTCTAGTGAGAGAAAGAAAAGGCCGATAGCCTGGAGAGGCTAAGATAGTGAAAGAATACTCTATAAGAGACCTAAAGAGGCTCTAAATACTTGTCATCGTTTGAAGAATAGTGGAACTCTCAGACGAACTCTGAGGACTAGACGTAGCCCACTGTTTGAGGTGAACCAGTATAAAAATCACATTATCTATTCTCTACTCTTTACTTTAGTTTACTTTGTTGTTAAAAATCATAGAGAAGTAATTTACGATTTAACTACGTAATAAGTTGTGATATTCTTCTAATAAGAAAGAGAAGTTCTTTTTGAGATTTTATATTCAAAAAGGAGGATACACCATTCAACCCCCCCCCCCCTTTCTTATATATCTAGTTTCTTGAACGTAAAATCTTTACTAACGTGTGATTTACTTCATTCTGTACCACTGGCTTATAACAAAAAACACTCAACTGAGTCATGGTTGTTCTGCCCACACAGCTCACACTGTATTTGCGTCACTTTGACCATAGATGACGATGCTCCTTACATGTTGCTCAATTACTTTGTAAAGGTCGTGATCTCTACCTGCAAAGCAGTAACAGAGTTAATAAAGATCATACCTTTTTACTCCTTTTGTCCTGGTCTACTCCTTTCGCTTGGCTACATGCAACTGTTGCTCGCCAACTCCTCCAAAAGTTCATGAGCTACTTTAATAGTCTTCCCCATTAAAGAACCTCCAATGGCTGCATTTATGGTTCCTTTCGTGATCGAATCACACTATTGTTAAACAACTACACTAGGAACTCCCTCAGAAGGTTATGGTGGGGACAACTTCTCTGCAATTCTTTAAATCTCTCCCAAGTTTCATAAAAAGATTTCCCATCACTCTGCTGGAAATTCGTGATCTCCTTTATGATCTTCATTGTCTTGGTCAACAGAAAATATTTCGCAAGGAATGCTTGAGCTAGCTACTCCCAAGTAGCGATCAGCCCCAAACTAAGCGAATTGTACCACGCCTTTACCAGATCCTTTAAAGTGAAAAAAAATAATCTCAATTTTACTGCATCGTCGGGCATTCCATTGAATCGAAAGGTGTCGCAAATCTGCAAAAAGTTAGCAATGTGGGCATTTGGATCTTCATTGGATAGCCCATAAAATTACACACTATTCTGCTATATGTTGATGAGTGTCGGCTTGATCTCAAAATTGTTAGCGTAAACTACTGGCTTTGTAACTCCTAGAGGATTGAATCTTGGCCTTATAAAGTCCATCAGTGTCCTCTCGGTTCCTTCTTGCTCTCCTTCTTCAGTCATTTCTCTTTGTATACTATCTCGAAACTTCACTGTTCTTAACTCTCGTTCGTGTCTTGTAATATTAGGAAACTCGTTATTACTAATTTCTGTCAATCTTTGCATGCTCCTTGTGTTCATGCACCTACATACACAAGGAAAAGTATAAAAAGCTCTTAAATCAAATTAATCTACATTAAATAAGATGCTAAACACACAATCCTCGACAATGGCACCAAAAACTTGTTGATTGCAAAACAATCTACTAGTTTTGTACTAAAAAATTACAAGTATACAGGTCATAACTTGTAGTTAAAAACTGGATATCGAACCCACAAAGATTATGCTTAGGCACCACTTAATTCGGATCAATATTTGTTTAATACTTGAAATTGTTTTATGAAAATAAACTGGAAAATTAAATTAAAATTAAATGACTAACAATGAACAATTAATAATACCAAAGCGTTGAAAATTGGAATTCAAGATTTTAACAACTAGAGATCACTTTTTTCCTATCTTGTATCCCTCCTATTTTATTAATTGAATTGTGTCTCACCTAAGATATCCAAATGTATTAACTATCCTCTCTCAAGATGTAATTAATCATCCCTAATCAAATTAAATGAAGATGATTAAGCAATCTCTCAATCTACCAAATCACTCCACCAATTAAACTAGTTATTAAGTTATCCTATAGGTAATCAATTAAATCAACCAAGATCTCTCTTTCAACTAATCAATTAATGCGATGATCATAAGTCTATAGAATACCAACTCTTGTTGTACAATCATACACAAATTACCTTACTCAATCTCGCGATCTATTGCAAAGTATAAATTTATTCAACATTCATCAAAGACATCTTTCATTCAAACCAATAAAATAAGAGTTTAACAAGATAGTTCAAAAGTAATCTCCAAAAATAAATCAGCCACTCATGGTGTCTATAACATCCCTAATAATTGAATATTCCATCATACAATGACTAGAAGAAATAAAACAGCTGAAAATTAAATAAAAGAACTCCTCCTCTTCTCTGCCTATAATTTGGAATTTCGATGTTGGTAAGCTCTTCTCCCAATTGTGATTAATGATCCTTGAATCTCCACCTTCCTTAAGACTCCAACTTTGGATTTTTCACTCAAGGAGGCTATTCTACACAGAGGTCTCATGTCCTTTCTCTTCCAAAGGGGTTTATTATCTTATATAATCCAGAAAACCTAAAAATTGAGTGAACCCCGCATATGTTCTCAGATTAAACACCCCACGATCGTAGGAATTGGCATGATTCCCAAGTTCGTGGGTCCTTGCAACAGAATGGTTCCTCTTCTCTTCTTCTCTTTTGGTCTTTAGCTCAATCGCAAAGTTGCTGAATCTTCATTCCTATATAAAAATAATCAATTCTTACGCTAAATCAACATCAAACATAAAAGAACAACAATAAAGATCAAATAAACAAAAACATATAAAATAAATCCTAAAATACATAAATAATAAACTATTATGCAAGAAACACATGTCAAATACTTAGAAAAACACACACTAATGCATAACTATCAAATACCCTTATTGAAATGATTAAGGATGAAAGTAATAGGGTTAATCAGGGTAATGTAGTCAAAGATAATAGTAAGGATGTTAATAATGAAGGGTTTGGAGGTAATGTAGGTAATTCAGATAGTGTGTCAAATGGGGAGGATGAAAATAATATAGATATGGAGAATGAAGATGATACAAATATGGAGATTGAATAGGATGAAGATGATGAAGAGGATTTAAAGTAAGGAGATGAAAGTAATGGTACGAATGATGATGGAGATAATGGACAACATAAAGTTGATGTAAGTGACATAGATGATGAAGATGAGATAGTTTTGTCTGATGGTGTGAGTGACACAGTTGATGAAGATGAGATAGTTTTGTCTGAATATTATGACAGTAATGAATATGGAGAACTTCTTAGTGATGTAAATGATATGGTAGATGTTGCTGCTAGGAGGAAAAGGAAATACCCTACTTATGATGAAAATGCAGCTGAGCCTTACATTGAAGTAGGGATGATTTTTCTTAATCATTTGCAATTTAAGCATGTAATGAGTTTGTTGTCCATCAAAACTAAGAGGGTTGTTACGTTTACAAAAAATAAGCCCAAATTTTCCAATGTAAATGTAGAACAGAGAACTGCAGTTGGTATATATATGGACCATTTGATAGAAAGTTGTAGTTTAAGTTAGGAAATTCAAGAACAGTCATGACTGTTATAAGGTATATACAAATCCTAGGATAAACACTAGTATCTTATCTGACTTATTGAAGGATAAGCTTAAAAAGGAATCATTTTTTAAGAATGATGATATCAAATTTTACATTAAGGATTGTTTAGGTGTTGAAGTGTCCATAAGTATGGTGAGAAAAGTAAAGAAAAAATAGTAAACAGTGTTGTGATTAACATTGAAGAGGAGTTTGGGAAGCTTTGGTCTTATGCTGAAGTGATTAGGCAGAACAATCTAAGAAACATTGTTACATTGACAATGTTTTAGCTAATTTCAACATCTTCACCTATATTTAAAAAATTTTACTTATGTTTAGAAGCTAGTAAACATAGGTTTAGGCATAGATGCAGACATTATCTTGGCCTAGATAGATGTTGGCTAAAAACCAAAACTAAGGATGAACTTCTAAATGTTGTGGGAAGAGATGAAAACAATCAAATGTTTCCTACTGCTTGGGCTATGGTTGAAGTTGAGTCGACAGTCACCTGGAAGAGGTTATTGAAAGGTTGAAAGAAGATATACCTCACTTGGGCTCTGGAATTGGTTGGACTATAATGACTGATTAATAAAAGGCAAAGTTTCACATCAATCTTGTTTTTACTTTTATTGAGAGTGTAACTATTATGAAATATGTAGATTTGCATGCCTATTTAAATGGTTATGTTTTTCCTTGCAGGGACTTGAGAGAGTCATTGCATATTTGTGTCCAGATGCTGAGCACTAGTTTTGTGCTAGACATATTTATGTGAATTGGCATGGAATAGGACATAAAGTGGAAGAGATGAAGGACAACTTTTGGAAATTTTCAAAATTCTTCACACTAAGAGAATATGACAAAAATTTGGATAAGCTTAAAGCCAATAAGGAAAGGCAACAGAAGATATTGAGATTTATGCACAGTTCAGCAATAGTGCAGGGCTTTCCAGAGGGAAGATTCTATGATTAAGTTGGTTGAAAATAGCTTATGTGAGGCCTTCAATAAGACTCTGATTGATACAAGGAAAATGTCAGTTTTAAGGTTATTTGAGTACATTAGAAGAGAATTGATGAAAAGAATTGTGAGAAAAAAGAAAGAGGTTTCCAAGTGGAAAGGAAATTTAGGACCAAGAATATGGGAAGCAATTGAAAAGAGTGTTATGATTGCTCAATATTGTTCAGTGCATCATAATGGAGAAGAAGGGTATAAGATTGATCATGGTCGGAATAGATATATGGTGAGGCTTCAAAAAAATATATATGTTATTGTAGGAGATATACTCTCTGGCATTCCTTGTGCACATGCCATGTGTGCTATTAGAGACAATAGGGTTAATATTGAAGACTACATTTCCAGTTAGTTATGGAAGACTGAATATGTGTAAGCACATGCAATGGCAATTTAACCAATGCCTAATTTGAAGGACTAGCCTATTAGCAATGGAGAAACTATTAGGTTACCAGAATTCAAACAAGAGTTGATAGGCCAAAACAACTAGGAAAAAGGGCATTGATGAGCCTCAAAAGAATACGAAAGTAACCAAAAAGGCAAAAAGCAAAATACTCAGGACATGTAGCCACTGCTATACAGTAGGACACAACAAAAGAGGTTGTCCTTAAAAGGGAAAAGAGGTAATTTCAAAGTTTTTTTTAAGGGCAAAGAGGTAATTTCAAAGTTTTTTTCCTTTTTTGTGGTACAACTAAGATTATTTTCCATAATAGTGGAAATCGTCTAGCTTTTTTTATTCCATTCTCACTATTATCAATAGTACATTCCAGTCTAGTTTCAAAATCCTAACCCAGACCAATCAACTCATTTCCATATGGAACAAAACACAATGAACTCACAGTCAACCCTAGAAAACATATCCAAAGTTCAAACCGACACTGACATCCTAGTAAGTGCCTTTAAATCTATATCTAGCAATGCTGAAAGGGGAAAGAAAGGTAAAAGAAGAGAAAATGGCTCTGCTTCTACCTCTGCCTCTGCCTTTGTCTCTGCTACTGTGTTTGTATCTGCTAATGCCACAACTGCTTCAGGTACTGCCAACACCTCAAGTACTACTCATGTATGTGGAAGTGTAAATGCAACAACCTTAGTTGTTCTCCCAACACTTAAAGGTGCTTCAAAAACAATAAATATTTGTACATCTTCAAAGGCCACCACCAAAAACCAAACCATCTGGTTATGGTGTTGCAGATGATGGAGGCAAAATGAGGATGTTTGATGTTGGCAAATGTAGCCTAAATTTTCAAGCAAAAATTTTAAGAAAAAGGTTTGTCACATACTCTTTTCTTCAATAAGAAGCAAATAGGAAGTTCAAGAAAAGGATGGAAGGGATGGGGATATACACAAATGAAACCACAAGGTTACAGATGCTAAATGTAAATGTTAAATATTTGAATTCTCATTAAAAACTAATTAAGTCATACAAAACATTAGGATGTTTGCCATTTAGATTACTACACCTTGGGCATAAATCAATAAAGAGGAAACTTAACTATGTTTGTTAGAGAACTGGACAATTTTGTGATATTTGTGTATTAAACAACAAACTTAAACTGCATCTTCAATCTACATACCTTATATCCATCAATTTTGGGATATTTGTGTACTGAACAATGGTTGAGAGGTTGGATATCTGTTCACAGGTTGGATATCAATAGATTGTAAGGATCTTGTTGGCATTTATATGTTATTAAGCAATGACTGGAATGACTGCCAATTTTAGTTTGAATTGCATTTCTTTTAGGTTTTTTCCTTTTTATTGAGGTGTATGAATGAGTTACTGAGGATGATAAAAGCTTGGTCAGAATTGTTACATTAGAATTGTCACATTCTCTACAATGTTAAAGGTTTTCAGGAAAAGCGTAAAGTCTGTGACCTGAAAGAGATGATAAGCTTTTTGTAGTAAAGTGTTGGTCCCCTTTATTTTCATCATTTAGTCTTAAATTGAGATCAAATCATCTAGTATCTATTTGATGTAGTATATCATAAACCAATCTGGTTCTTCAATTTGATCTTGCAGGTGTTTATGGGTTTTCTATTGTGTGTGTGTGTGTTTTTTTTTTGGTTTATTTTCCTACTTAATTATTAAAAGCAGCAAAGCAGGATCTTGTTAGATATCTATTGATTGTAAGGATCTTGTTAGATAGCCATTCAGAGGTTAGATATCTACTAATTGTAAGGATCTTGTTGGCATTTACATATTACTAAAGCAATGAATGTAATGACCGTCAATTTAGCGTGAATTGCATTTTTTTAGATTTTTTCCTTTTCGTTGAAGTTCATGAATGGTAGAACATGTACATTGCTAATACAAAGAATTAGAATTGTAGTTCTATTAACTCCTCATCAATAATTTGATGACTTATAAAACAACTTAGTAGTTGTGTTAATCATTTGCTCCAAGTTAAAGTACTTATGACATTTTTATAAGTAGTCAATTATTGCCTCTTTCAACTCCTTTTGACTACTAACCAATACTCTATCTCCATTGATTAAAGATCCTATTGTGTTACTGATCTTCCTTACCACATGTTGAAACATCAAACATCTTTAGGCTAGTACATCAAACATGTTTAGGCTAGTATATAAAACATCAAACATGTTTAGGCTAGAGCATCAAATTAGGAACACAACAGATATTGAAACATCTAACAATTGCATGTTCCAACATTAGGTTAGTTGAATTATGTTTACACACTGTTCTTGTACATCAAACTATTTCCAAGTAAGGCTTTAAAGGTACAATTATTGCCTATATTTCCTTCATTTTATAGGCTAACAAACGTAAGCAAAACTACTAAAAACAATCCTAAACAAGCAATAAATTTTCAACACTTTGCTGAATGTATTTCATTACTACTCCTCATGGCAACTAACTCATTCTTCAACTTCAAATTTTCTGAAATCTTTTTAGCTTGCAAAACATCTACTACATTCTCTCTTAACTCTGCCACTTCATCCTTCAATATATTACTTTGACGGTATAACATCTTTTCTCTATTTTTCAGCTCTAAAATAATCTAGCTTGCTCTTGGACAAAATCTTTAATCATGTCATTCATGAAATCCATAAATATTTTCACTTTACCATCAAGGAAAAAATAACAATTTGTTAATGAAATGCATGAACTTATTTAACTAAAACAACATAAAAATGTACCAAAGTTACTGGAAAGTGTCAACAGCCATAAAACATTCTTCCTGAATTTTCATCAGTCTATGAAATCCATCTAAGTGCTTTCAAGTTACAGTAACAATATTTAGCCTCTCCATCATAGTCCTATTTAATTGGGTAAGTTGAAGAAATCAGTTTCTATAACCTCAAATCAAGCTTAGGACATGTCCCTTTACTATCAAAGATGAAATTTTCAAAAATTTAAACTCAAAACAAAATTACAACCAAGAAAACTACAAACTAAATCCTCTAATCATCCTCATTACCTTGAAGAACTACTACTTAAACTCATTCTCAAATACTACAGCACAACATTGTAATGTTGATTATGCACCCACCGATAGCTAAATGATGTCTACAGAACTGAATTTATTTACTCCTAAGAATCTGCATCTCTTCCATGAATGTCATATTTTATCGTAAACCCAACGGATAGAGATAAACAAAATATAGATAACTACCAATGAAGCTAAATCAAGTGGCATAAATCATATCTTACATACAATGTCAAGTAGATGGGGAAGAGAAAACTTGATCATATCCAACATACAAACTTATAATAAAATTGCACATGAAAACAATTCTATTCTACCTGCTATTCAATCCTACAATCAAACTCATTTAAAAAAGATAAAGTAATTTACCTAATGTAATATTGTTAACGAAACTTTCCATAAAAATGAAAAAAGGGAAACAGAATAAAGGGAAGATTCAAATACCATAAATTATATACAAAAATTAGAAGGGAGCATAAGTCATTATCTACTTGGGTCTTCAATCAGAGAACATGTATGTTTTAAAGCTCCAAAACCCAACCACCCATTCACCTCAAATGCCAAAAGAAAGAGCTCACACTACGTAGAAGGTAGAAGCGAGATTGGAGTGAAAGCACACCCGTGAAGTGATGATATGTGCAGGAATTAGAGTGAAGGCGCAACCAAGAGAAGAGAAACAGTGTGAAAACGCCTGTTGAAAAAATGATTGATTTAGAGTTGGAGAGTATAATTTTAAATGAAATAAAAAAATTTTCTGAAATTCCACTTGTCCTAGACAATAACTTATGCGTTATTGACATGACATCTAAAGACTAACTGGTCTGCATGTAATGACACGCTTAAAATACTCCATAATTTCTGTCCAAAAAAGTTTTAAATTGAGTAGACTCGTGAAATTTTATACCTTCGTTGAGCAAGTTATAAGTTTAAGTTTTAAATTGATCAAACTAAAAAAAAAAAGTTAAGCCTCAAATTGGGCTTTCTGCCCTTCTTTACCACCATTTCATGCTTTGGTCCTTGATCCTTGTCATTTTGTTCCTTTGTTTTCTCTATTTGTCTTCTTATTTGTCTTGCACTTTAGTCCTTAATTACAATTTAGTCCCTTTTACATTTCTTTTAATTTTTCAGTTCAAGAGTTTTACAATTTCCAAATTTGATTCCCAATGTTTTTTATTTTCAATTTAACCCAAGTTTTCCTAAAACACAAAATTAATCTCTAATAAATCAAATTAGTCTATGAGAATTTAATATCAATTAAATACAATTAATTAAAAAGTTCAACAAAAACTAAAGTAATTAAAATTAACAACATGAAGAAAATATCAAACATAATAAAAGATTAGGAAAATAAAATTGAGCTAGCACAAACAAAACAATTAATAAAATGTAGTTTTTCTATTTTTATTAATTTTACAAAAAAATAAAAAATTTATGAACAAAATTGAGTGCTAGTTTCAATAATTATATATTTTTAATTATTAAATAATTTTATGTCATGTTTAAAGCTCAAATTTATTTATTAGACTTATGATAAACGACCACTTAATAGTGAGATAGTTGACTCCCAAATTTTTTGAAGAACTAAAAGGAATTATATATTTTAAATTCTTACAAAATTATAAATAACTAAAACACATTAAAAGCCTCTCCTTAAATATAAAAAATTATATCATATTCAAATGAAATTAAAATTTGGAAATAACCTATATACTAGTTACTTAAAATAAAGTTATGTACTATTGGACTTTTCTAGACTTTGCGTACCAATGGAATTCTTACTAAGTATTGTTGTTTTTGTTATATCAACTTCCTTAAAATATGAAGAAAAAAAATCATGTTAATCAACTCACTTAGGTTTATAATAGATTTAGAAAAAAATTATTTCAAAACATGAATTTTGGTTGGCATAAAAGTTTCGATATAT
Source organism: Erythroxylum echinodendron (assembly GCA_027575705.1). Taxonomy (NCBI): domain Eukaryota; kingdom Viridiplantae; phylum Streptophyta; class Magnoliopsida; order Malpighiales; family Erythroxylaceae; genus Erythroxylum; species Erythroxylum echinodendron. The sequence continues at coordinate 35,537,710 of JANZXR010000171.1, forward strand.
AATTAAAACTTTTTTGCTCAAATTTCACTTGATAACAAATTTGGAAAACAAAAACTTGCAAGATTTGACAACGAGGAGTGGCCTAATAGTGTAAACTCTTCACTTAAGTCTCTCTCTTATAGGAGGTCTTGAGTTCGAGTCATGCAAAAAGAGGGAAAATGGAAATTTTGTCCTATTGATGAATCTCTAGCCCCCTAGGCAAAGCTCTTTGATTGAATCAATTATGAACGTCTCGCTTCCAGCGGCATTGTGGAAGTTGAAGCTATTAGGAAACCCGAGGGTTGTTGGGAACCTGATTCTGAGTAGGGCCATCGATCAATCAGCAGTTGACCAATCAAGTATGTGAGAATTCTTTATGCGCAGAAGTGTACAGGCTATGTAAGAATGTGAGAGATCTTGGAATTCCAGATTTACATTCTTTATGACTTTTAGAATGAAATCTTAGAAGCTTAAGATTAGTCCGACTAAATTGAGAAACATAATAAATAAAAAAAAGCTTGCAAGATTTAAACAAACTATGCTAGTGAATGAATGATCGAAAGAAAAAAAAATCAAAGGACGAAAACACCCCCAATCTTGATTATATTAATGAAACCCGGAAAAACCCTATCATAAACCTGTTGGCTTCCTCGCTACCCCAAACATCAAAGCTTCAATGGCGCAAACACTAACTCGAACCCTAGTTTCCACAACGTCTCGCCACCTCCTCCTCCTTCTCCCAAAAAGGCTTGTTTCCTCCTCCCCATCCGTCTGTGTGACCCGTCCTGTTTCACTGCCGTCTCTCCTCTTTCTCCGGCGATCTTTGCTCCCAACTGCTCAATTAATCGCCCCCAGCAGACTTAGTTCTATTCGTTGCCGAGTCAATCGGAGTGGCAACTCATCCTACTCGCCGTTGAACTCAGGGTCGAACTTCAGCGACCGGCCGCCCAATGAAATGGCGCCTCTTTTCCCTGGATGCGATTACGAGCACTGGCTCATAGTCATGGACAAGCCTGGTGGTGAGGGAGCAACCAAACAACAGATGATTGACTGTTACATTCAAACTCTCGCTAAAGTTGTTGGCAGGTAAATGAGTCTCTTATAAATCAGAAATTTTCTTTTGGGTTTCAACAAAGTTTGAATCTTTTAGGTTTACTGGTTTATATTGTGTTATTTGTTTGCGATTGTGTGTGTATTAGCGAGGAGGAAGCGAAGAAAAAGATTTACAATGTTTCTTGTGAGAGATACTTCGGATTTGGATGTGAGATTGATGAGGAGACCTCTAACAAACTTGAAGGTATGGTTTTCAGTTTTTTGTTCTTTCTTAGGGCCATTAAGTGTTCTTTTTGTTTCTTATCTTTTGTGAATTTATTTCTTTTTTGGGGGGTTCTATGCTTACAGGGCTACCTGGTGTTCTGTTTGTTCTCCCGGATTCTTATGTTGACGCTGAGTACAAGGATTATGGTGGTATGTTTCTGTGCTGATCATTGCAATTTTTGATGTACCATGTTGTAGTATTCTAGTGCCACTGAATGCATGTATTTGTGCATTGCAAACGAAATGTTATGTATACTTTGACGAAAATTAAAGTTTGGTGCAGTATGTTATGAGAAGTTTGCAATTTCAACTTTAATTCAACTGATGGTCCATCTTGGCAAAGCTAAAAAGTCTGATGGGCAATGTTTAGCTTTGAATGCTAATGGACTTACACTAAAGCTTCTCTCCACGTAATTCTTACGTATACATACATGTTATGTAGCTGAATATCAGTGGAGATGACATATGATTCTTGTTGTGTCTTTTTATATCTTAGAGATTATGTGATTGGTGCAGCTTTTTCAATTGTGAATCAAATATTGCTCTATTTCTATCATAAAACGAGTTACATTGGACAAATTCTTTCATATATCATTTGATTCATATTTGTGTAGAGTTTGCTAATTTTTGCACTGTATATTTCATCCTTACCTTTTAATGCCTCAGAGTCTACTTTTATCATTGTCTTCTTATTAAACAGTACACCTTGGCATGCTGAATTTTTCAGTGACTGCTCATAGATTTGAAGTTTACTGTGGTCTTCATCATTAAGTAATTCATCTTGACAAGCTGAAATTCAATGACTATGTTTAGATGTGAAATTTACAGAAGTGTCTTTATTGTTAATTAGCACATTTGGTAAGCTGGAATTTTCAGTGACTGCTTATATTTGAAATTTCTGATTGTCTTTATTGTTAATTAGTACATTTGGCACAGTGACTATACTGAGATTTGAATTTGATTGCGACTTTTACTTGAATCTCTTCTTAAACTTTTTTTATGGTGCTGATGATATCTCATGGTCTATTTGGATCTTCAAAACGTTGCAGCTACCTTTGTCTTTTGTGTGGTTGTGTTAGTTGAAGTTAATTGCATGTCTAGTGGTTCATTTAATGGCAGAGGGGAGGAAAATAAATTATGTTAATTTTATTGACCTTTGCCAACAGTTCAGTGGCTGATTTCTTGTAAGTTAAATGCATTATGCAATTGAAGAACTTTTGAAGTGTTAAACTTTGCTTACCTTTCTTGATTTTGCAGCTGAGTTGTTTGTGAATGGGGAGATAGTTCAGAGAACTCCTGAAAGGCAGAGGAGGGTAGAACCACAGCCACAGAGGGCTAACGACAGACCAAGATACAATGACCGAACTCGTTATGTGCGTAGGAGGGAAAACATGAGGTAGAGAATCTGAGGAGAATGCTTCTTGTATAGTTTGTGCCTTGCATCAGATGTTTGGCTCAGTGCTGCTGTTACGGGCGTACTGTTCTATGAAATTATGGTTAGAGTACTGTGGAGATGGACAATAGGCATGTGGTTAAATGTAAGACTGGATTTATTTGGTCAAATAATCAACTTAATGACGAGAGCACCGCTACGCATGTTTCCTAATTAAAGCCGTTGCTTCTAGTTTGAGTTCCGTTTGCCACGTTCCTAATGTTTTTAATCTAGGTTCTAGATTTGACTAAAGCAGTTTTCTGCCAAAACTTGAGATATATTTTATGGCGTAGTATAACTTAGCCTCTGAGATTGCCGTTTCTTACCTTTTGTGGAGTTGACAAGGTGAATGTCTTGTGTTGGTTAGCCTATGGAATCTGGTATTTATCTTTCACCAATCCAATGTTCAATTGGAATCAGCTCTTCAACTTTTTGTAAAAATGAAATTCAACTCATTAAAATCGCAAGGACAAAGAGCACCAACGTGAAAGTTGTATGCCTGAAGAGCGTGGAATAAATTCCCTGCAACGAGTTGCCGGGCTCGCTCCTCGTACCCTTGTTCCACCTTCATATTCATTTCTTTGATTAGATAATGGGCGTGTTTGGATAACAGCTGATCAGCTAAAAAATAGCTGGTTGACTCAAATCAGCTGGTTGACTTTACAAAGAAGCTATTTGTGTTGTTTGGTTATCAACTGGTTGGGTTGGCTGGTTCAACCCAACCAGCTGAATTTCAACAATCTTCAACAGAGGAGCGTTTTGAGGGATCAGCCGATATTTTAAACGTGTAAAGTCGATTTTGCCCCTTTATGTTTCTCATTTTGCCGTCTCATTTGTGTTGTTTCTGGAGTCTTCTTGCGTTGTCCTTTGTTCGGACCATCTCCCATTTTCTTTCAATCGTCTTCTCCGTCACAGAAGCCGAAGTTCTTGATTTTTGACTTTCCTGTGCATTGCATCCATCTCCACTTCCACTCGTGACACTTGCGGTGGCCTACGAGTGCTATTTCAAAGAAACGATCTCTTTCTTTTCTTAAATTCTTCCTCTCCTTTCTCGGTTCTATTACTCAAAACATTTCTCAGATTGGTTAGGATTCCCACAATAATCGTCAATCATGAGCAACGAATGGTAAGCCCATAACTCAAATCTACTCTTTCTTTCTCCTTTTGCTTCCGAAGTTCATTTCTTATTTGGATTTTTGAGACGATGATTTATTGAGTAGCGATGATTTATTTGGATTACTTCCGAAGTTCATTTCCGAAGTTCTCTTATTTGGATTGCTTCTGTGGTGATGACTCTCTTTCTCTCTTTCAGTTTGTTTTGTAGCTTCTTCCAAGGGATTACTCGTCTCGCAAGTTAAGCCAAAGGCAAGGAGAAATCGATTTTGTCTCCTCTTGGTCGGATTTATTCCGTGTAAGTATCTTTATCCATTTGTTCAGCTAACTCACTCTGATCTCTAAATTTCTTTGTTTTCTTTCACGATTGAATCACCTAAATCGATTCAGATTTCAATCTTAGATTTTTATGGGTTGGGGTTGAGTTAATTTGTCAATTATAGCAATTTGCCTGATAAATTGGGTTAGGCATGAGTTAGTTAGTAAAAACCGTAAATATGCTTCTAAGTTCAATGAAGAATTAGGTTAATTTGTGATTTTACTCGTTCGTCAAACAATAACCTTGCCCATGTACTTTGTTTAAGAGTTATTGTTGTCTGTTTTTGGTTTGATGGAAATCCATAAAACGCTATTGAAGCTTAGATTATACTTTTTTTTCTTGTTTTGTTGTCCTTGCTTGATTATGCTTCGTATTTCAGTTTCAGGTTCTCCATGGCCACAGATTTTCCTTTCTTGTGTTGTTTATTAAGTATGTTATGGATGTATATATTGTTGCCTCCAGATTATTAAGATGTTATTTAAAGGAATTGAGTGGAAAATATGTAAAAGTAAGATTTTCAAGTTTATCCAGTTAATTTAAGAT
>JANZXR010000171.1:35542512-35558137 GCA_027575705.1 Erythroxylum echinodendron
CTAATACAATCCGCTGGTCAAATCAGCTGATAGAATCAGCTATCAGCTAACAGCTGATAGAATCAGCTAACAGCTAAGACAATCAGCTGACTGTCAAACAGGTCCAATAAGTTGGTAGTTGTCATGCATTTGCAATCATACTTCACAATGAGAGACTTCTGTTACTGTTGTTTACAAGTTGGTCTGACATTTACTCCTCTCCACTTTCACGTCAATTCGAGTGAACATAAAATTACCCCGACCACTTAAGAGGCAAACGTTGAACGGTTCTTTTGCTCTACTCCCCCGTACATGAATTCCCGTAAAAGATTGAAAACATATATTAATATAAATTACAAAACAACCAAAGTTTAACTACGCTAGCTATTCCAAGCAGCTCATCGTATACAGAAGGATAGAGATCTTCGTGAATTACCACAGTATTAAAAAATAGGATTTTATTGAAGAATAGGGTTTTCTTGTTCTCTTTTCTTTTTCTTTTTTTTTTTTCTCTAGGATTTGTCATTTGAAAAAACAGTCTTCTGATTGCTATAATCGACTAAAAAATAGATGATTAAGCTCAAACTTAAATATGTAGGGGGTGTTTGGTTTCATTTCTATTTTTTAACTGTAATTTTTAACATTTTTAATTTTTAAATAAAATAAAAATAAAAATTTATTAAATTTTGTTAATGTAAATTTAGTTGTATTTTTATTATTTATAATAATTATATAATAGATAAAATTTAAAGGTAAATTATTTTATAAATTAATTAATTAAATAAATTTATTTTAATCTCGTAGATAATATATTTATTAAAAAATTATCAGTAAAATTTTATTATATTTTTTAAAATAAATAATTTAATAATTAAATTTATTTATAAATTAATAGTTACTTTTAATATTTAGTTACTTATATTATTAAATCAAATTTTATTTAAAATTTATATATTTTGAAGATATTTTTCATAATTTTATTAACAATTAATATTAAATAATTAAATAATACATATTTAGTTTATAATAAATCAAATTATGAAAAATACATAAACATAAAAGTAAAATTTCTTTTTACGGTTTCTTAGTTTATGAAATTGGGAAGAAATAAAAAACTAAAAACTTAAACAAACAAACTTTTATACTAAATTTAAAAACAAAAATAAAAATAAACAAGCTCGTAGTAAATTACTACTGGTATATACTAAGATCAAATTGAGTACTTTGCACTATTTTTTAGTTGGATTCAATTACATAATTATCATTTTAATGATTCTTTGTATTCATCATAATTAATATTCACACACACACAAGGAACGAGTGCACGCACACACATCAATCATAATTAATATTTACGCATAGACGTGTTTAAAATGTTAAACAAAAATGTTAAAACAACAAAATCAGATCGCTTTAAGCTTAAGCCTAAAACAAAACGCTTAGGTTAAACAAATAAGAGTTCAGCTCATTTGGTTTACAAGATATCTAGGTATGAAGGGGACATATGTTGTCTTTTTCATTCAGATGATTTGTCTTTGTAAAACAACTCTGTTTTAGGATAAATAAAAATTGCAATACATTCTTCTCTCATATGGAGACAATATATAGAGATATAATTACACTTTGGCTATAATTTTATTTTAAGGAAAACTCTAACAAACTTCTATGTTTATCCACTCTAACAAGTTATATTTATCCTTATATATTTATCTAATCTAATAGATTATATGTATCCTTGTATATTATCCAAATCAACAAATCACATCCACACTCTCCCTCAAGTTGGAGCATAAATATCCAACATGTCTAACTTACCAATCACATTATGAAACACCCTTTTTTAAACTGCTTTTGTAAGTACATCGGTAAATTAATCTGTAGACTTGACATACAAAAATTGGATACTTTTAATCTAACTTTTCCTTAATGAAATGTCTCTCAACTTCAACATGTTTGGTACGATTATGTGGTACAGGATTCTGTACAATCTCAGTAATAACTTTATTATCACAATAAAGATTCATAGGTTATGTATGCTCAATCTCCAAATTTGATAGAACGTGCTTAATCCATAATAATTCACATATTTTATGAGCCTTACCTCGAAACTCAGCTTCTACACTTTACCTTATAACAACATTTTGTTTCTTGCTTTTCCAAATGACAAGATTTCCTTTCTCAAAAGTAAAATAACTAGATGTAGATTTGTTAGTTGTTTGATCACCTGCCCAATCTGCATCCCTGTATCCTTCAATGTCGAAAACACCATTCTTTGAGAAGAATAAACCTTTTCCTGGAGAGCCTTTAAGTACCTCAAGATTAGGTATACTACATCCATGTTCTCTTCACTCGATTGATGCATAAGTTGACCAACAACACTCACTACATATTTTATATCCTTCTTAGTATGAGACAGATAAATTAACTCCCAACTAACTATTGACAGTGCCCTATATCTATTGGAATTTTATTAGGAAAATTCCAAGCTTATGATTCATTTCCATAAACGTTTTAACTGGTTTACAGGCATGCATTCCAATTTCAGTCAAGAGATCAAGTACGTATTTTCTTTGTGAAAGAGAAATTTCTTGATCTGTCCTTACTACCTCGATACCTTGGAAGTATTTACGATGTCCCAAGACCTTCATTTTAAATTCAGTGGCTAGGTGTACTTGTAGGAGCTTTATCTCTTCATATTCATCTCATGTCAATACCATATCATCAATATGCATAATTAAAACCATTACTTTACCTCTTTTTTGTTTTATAAATAAGGTATAATATACACCACGTTATTTATAACCAAAAGTTGTTGTTGTCATTGAAAATATACCAAACCAAGCTCTAGGTGATTGCTTGAGCCCATACAATGATTTTTCAACTTGCAAACTTTACTTCTATTTGATGAACCAAGCTTCACACCCGGTGGCAACTCCATATATACATCTTCTTTTATATTCCCATTAAAAAGCATTTTTAGCATAAAACTGTTTTGGGGGCCATTCCTAACTTGCTATAATAAAGATGAGAATGCAGACTGTATGTAACTTGACTACTGGTGAAAAGGTCTCTTAGTAATCTGCTTCATACTTTTGTATATAAACCTTTGCAACTGTCCTTGCTTTATATTTGTATATGCCTTGAGTTATACAGTATATACCCATCTACACCCAATTATTTTCTTTCCTTTGCGTAATGAAATAAGGTCCCAAATAGAGTTCCTCTGTAAGGCTTTCATCTCTTCATTCACTGTTTTAGTCCACTTTGGATCCTTCAAAACTTTTTTTACATTACTAGGAACAAAAACACTAGATAACTGATTAATAACAAGTTCATATGACTCAAAAAAAAATTGAATGGAAACATAATTGTTGATAGGGAATTTGACATTAGCGTTAAGATTAGGTTCATATTGTTTCTTTGGTACACCTTTATTTAATCTTTGTGGGTATCTCAAAAGAGGAACAAGAAATTTATTACTAGAATTATTAAATACTGGACTTGAGACTACCTGAGATTTGCCATTTTGGATATTCTGGATTGACCCTTTGATTAATGGCGTTAAAGTAAGCAAGTTTGTATTACTAGGATGTTCTTCATGAATGTCATTGTTACCAACTTCGTCCAATTCTAAACACTCATCTGCATTGCTTGGAATATCGATAACTTTTCCAATTCTAAGCACTCATATGAATTTCTTGATATGTCTTGTAACATATTCCCCCCACCAGTATTTTCTCTCTGAAGGGAAGAAGTTAAATCTCCCCCTGAATAATATTTTTCTAACTACCAAAAAGAGACATTTAAGGTTGCATGCAATTTTTGAGTTTAAGAAGCATAACATTGATTCCCCTTTTGAAAATATGAATATCCAAAAAGAACACATCTTTTTGCATAAGGATTGAGATTTGTTCTCAAGATCTTAGGGATATAAACATACACTATATAGCTAAAAACTCTTAGGTTCAAGGTTAGGGAGATGAGGAATTGAAAGTAAGGATTGCATTTTCTATGGAGGCGTTTGAAGATCTAAAACCTGAAATGGTGATCTATTAATGAGATAGATCGTAGATTTTACTTCCTCTCCCTAATAAAAATGTGGCATGTTCATCTCAAAGAGAGAAGCATAGACCACCTCTAATATTTGTCTATTACTCCTTTCCACTAAACTATTTTTGTTATTGATATAAGTACATGAAGTATGATGCCGAATTCTAAGCTAATTCAAAAAATTTCCAAGAATGTTATCAACAAATTCCATGGCATTATCAATTTGCCACACCTAAATTGATTTATGATGTTGCGTTTTCACCATGTTGCGAAATTCCCTAAATATAATACAAACATCACCTTTTTTTGTAACTAGTGACATCTAAGTCATATGTGTACATTGATCAATGAAAGTAAAAAAAATATTTAGCCTTAAACAATGAAGAAATTTTTGTAGGTCCTAATATATCTGAATGCATAACTACAAATGGCTCAGAACTTTTATTTAAACTAGCCAAAAAAGGAACATGATGACTTTTTTCAAGTTCACAAAAATCACAATAAAATTTTGAATCACTTAAGTTTGAAAAAAGATGTGGATATAATTGTCTTGGGATATCCAAAAAAAGATGACTCAACCGTTAATGTCACAACTAGACAATTTCTTGTGCTTTTTCTTGATTATTAGTCTAATATGCATAAATGAAATTTTGTCCTCCATTCTCCATTAATTCCAAGTAATATAGTTTGTCTCGTTTAACACCATAACCGAGAGTCTTCTGGTTCAGAATATTTTGAAAAACACATAATGAAGGATAAAAAGTTATAGTACATTTTAGAACAGAAATAATATATCCAAGAGATAAGAGTATATACTCAAGGGATGGCACGACTAAAACTAAATTTAATATAAGATAATTAGACAAAGTAACAAATCCTTTCCTAACAATAGAGCACCTATTACCATCAGTTGATGAAATAATGGATTGAGGGGATGGATTGATGGACTGTAATTAGCTAGAATCTCTAATCATGTGATAAAATGCACCTGTACCAATAATCCATATATCTTTCCTAGAAATTGTAGAGGAAGTATTTGCCTTAGAATTTCTAACAATATTTTTATCTTTTTAATTCCCACCAGTCAGGATAGCCAATAATTTTGCAACAACGTTGTTTCAAGTGACCTGTTTCACCATAATAATCACACACAAAATTATTAGACTTTCCAATGGGTTGATTTTTGTGATTCTTTCTTGAGCTAGATGATATTCCTTCAATAGTCCCTTATTGAGAAGTTGACCTATGATCAATTTCTTGAAAAACAACCATAAGTTCATCGTAGCATGTTGATAATCATCTACTGTCTTGTCTAGTGATGGGTTTCATTATATCCATCATAGAAAATTTTTGACATCGCCTCACATATTTCTCAGGTGGTAGGAAGATGAATAAATCATTGCATCAATGATAGAATCATTGAATCAATATGTCAACTTTTTGTTCTTTGATTTTCAGTAATCTATGTTTTAAAATTTTGGTCTTTAAGTGCATGTTTTTCTATTGCCCTAATGAGAAATCCAGTCTTATTGCATGCTCCTATTCTCATCTTTATAAGTTGAGACCATAACAAGTAATTGGTTTTATTGAGTATAGTACTTGATAGAAAAGAATAATGGTCTTATTGGATGATAACTGGTTGTGTTGGTGGGTTATTTGTTGTTGTTAAGAAAAGAGATCCCCTAGAGTCCATCTATTTTTTTTAGTATAGGTTTCAAAGGCTTTGGTGGGTATACAATAGGAGGCCTAACAGTAAGGGGTTGAGATGCTTGTTGGTGTAGTGTAATGATGTTGGGTATGGGACTATTGCAATGTTAGTGGAGTACAATTTGTGTCTTTCAGTATGACTATGAAGAAGGTCTGGTTGTTGACATTCATTACATTGGTTTGAAGGAGTGTTGATACATTAATTCTATGAAATGAAGTGGGACGCTAGAGCTTTATGGGAAAGTAGATGCAAATATAAGCAAACAATGGTAGCCACTACTTGGCTATTGTGTTGCTTAACTAGAGAAATTAACAGCATGAAGTTGCATGGTAGCCACTATTTGGCTATTGTGTTAATACGACTGGAGAAATTGGCAGTGTGAAGTTGCTTCGCTGTTAATTGATAGATGCGCAGACGGTGTCTATGGTAAATTGGACAGTGCTGGAACACCTTGAGCAGGCAGTGATAGCCTGGTTTGCTAGTTTTTAGTTTAAAGTTTCTTGATACTGGATACGTTTAGAGTTTGAGTAACAATATACTTTAATGCTACATTGTTTTATGTGGAGCTCTCCTGATTATGTGGTGTTATGCTGTTTACAATTTTAAGTAAACAAAGAACATGCTCTTAAAAACAAACCAGAAATTTGATACTACTTTGATACCATGTAAAATAATGATTTTTTAGGGTAAATAAAAATCATAATACATTCTTCTTTCATATAGGGGCAATATATAGAGGTAAAATTACACTCTAGATAGAACTATATTTTAAAAAAAACTCTAACAAACTTATACGTTTATCCAGTCTAACATATTATATTTATCCTTGTTTATTTATCTAGTCTAACAAATTATATTTATCTTTGTATATTATCCAAATCAACAAATCACATCCTAGTTTTTAATCTCTAACCTCTCGTGATCGTTGTCCTTAAATGTTACTCAATCCAACTTTCGGGGATGTTGGTTCCTTTGACCTATCCTCCTATTTCCATTTGATTCTTGATGTGGTTGATTAGTTTTGTTCCTTTTCACTGCTTCCCTATCCTCCATAATGTTTTCAGTTGACTTATTAGTTAGGTAATATACCAGTCACTGTATATTCCTTCAACAATATAAAGTTTTTTTCTTATTGGGTATTACTGAATTAGTCTTTTTCTCTTGGTATTGGATGAATTGAATTTCTATTGGCTGATGGGATATTGTATATCTAGTGGAGTTAGTGATGTATAACCTTATAATTCAAGCTCTATTTATTTCCTAGTATGATTTTATTCTCACCCATCTAATGCTCTCTATGTAATTTGGTATTCAAATTTTGCTATTTGCTATAGAATGGATATCTACAACCCCATGTATTATTTTGTAATTAGAGGCACTGGTTTCCTTTAATGTTGTGTTGCTATCTTGATGGATGTTTCTAGCAATATTAATTCCCTCAATTTGTTGAAAATGTGCTTGTTTAGAACTTATGCTTCTTATTTGGAGTTGAAGAATTGCCTTTGGTTCCTTTCTTTCCATATTTCATATATCAGCCCACTTAGATACATTTTAAAATTTTGGCTATCCCTTATTTTTGATAATTGTATCCCTACAGCCTAGTCAATTATGCCTTCTATTAACTAAAGCATATGTGCTAAGTTGCACCTAGCCATAGTGCTCCTCTATGTTCTCGATGAGCAGGGACATGTGAATAATATCTGATCACTATTTTTTGGATGTGTTTGACATAGACTGTAAAGTGAAAAGGCAGTCCATGTGATCATGTCTATAGTGATGAGCTTATTATTTATTATCATCCTCATAATAAAGAAGAATTTAGGTATAAAGTTATTGAATCGTACTAAGTTATACTATTTCATTTCTTGATTAATAAGGCCAAATAGGTAGGCATATGAAGCTGTTGTGAATTACTTATTTGTACCTTTAAGCCAAATCACTTTGTCTTGGAAGGGATGAGAGAATAGTTAAGGAGGAGTGCAATAAGCTGTCTCATTCCCCTAAGCAAGCTAGTCCATTGATTGTCACTGATTATAGTTTTGATATGAGCATTAAATGGGAAAAAATGTTGGAGAGAGTGAAATGAAGGATGTAGGTATAAAGGACTAGCCTCTAACCAATTATCGCACCAAAAACTCATTATTTGACCATTGCCTATTATGTATCTCAGCTCTTTACCTACTGTATTCCTCATATTCAAGAGGAATTTTATAGCATTAAATGAGCTGACTTTGGCTTTTAAGGACTAAAAGATTGAGTCTTTGATATACTCCTCGTGCTTCCATTTCATCCAAAGTGCTTCTTTATTATTGAATAGACTCTAAATTGTTTTTACCATTAATGCCTTATTGGAGACTCTAATTGATTTGATTCCAACTCTCCCTTGAGACCTGGAAAGGAATATGTCTTTCCACTTAGCTTTAGGGGTCCCCTTATTATTTCTTGATCTGCTCCATATGAATTTCCTTATTCTCATTCTATATCTTTTATTAGGAATTTCCTTATTCTCATTTTATATCTTTTATTATTTTAATAGACAAGGCCACATGAGAACTTTAGTGGAGGTGCTTACTATCTAGCACTGAATTTATCAATTGAATTCTCCTTAAATAGGACAAGCTTCTATTTGACTAGATACTAGTTCTTTTTAAAATGCATCAAAAATAGGTCTGCAGTTATCATAAGTTAACTTGTTTAAGGAGATAGGTAATATCAGATATTTGAATGTTGTTTTACACAATTAAAACCCTAAGATTTATTCTAAGCCTTGTTCTAAGAATTTTGATAGCGATGAGATGAAAATTTGGCTTTTGTAGGCATAGGGAGGCCTGATATTTCATAAAACTTCTGCAAACAATCAAATAGAATTTGCATTGATTCCTTATCAACTCCACTTCAAAAGAGTAGGTCATCTGTAAATGATAAGTTAAAGTGTTTGATTCTCTTGCATTGATAGAGATATCTGAACAATTTTCCTAGAGAGAGGTTATGAGAGATCATTCTTGTGAGGACCTCTATGGTAAGAGCAAATATATAAGGGGATAGTGGATTTCCTTCTCTAATACATTTAAATTCTTAGATAAGTGAGTGGCCTTTCCATTAATGAGTACACTATAAAATACCATGGATATGCATTGGTGTACCTAATTAGGGGAAATCTAAAGGAAACCAAAGGCTTGTAATATATATAGAACAAACCTCCAAGTGAGAGTTTTAAAGGCCTTTGAGTTGTCAATCTTCACTGAACAACTTTTGATGGAATTTGTGGAGTGATATTCCTTTAAATTTTCCCAAGCAATCAAGATATTATCTATAATTTTTTGACTTACAATATAAGTAGACTGAGAAAATTGTATTAGCGAATTCATAAGTAGCTTTAATCTCAAGGTCAAAATTTTAGAATAATTTTATATATGAAATTGAGATAAGATATTAGTATGAAATCATAAAAGGAGGTGAGGTCAGGAATTTTAGGAATTAAATAGAGAAAGGTTTTGTTTAAATCGTTGAGGAGAGAGTTTGAGTGAAAAAATTCTTCAATAGATTTACAAATATGGTTTCTTATCATGTTCTAGGAATTTTGAAAGAAAAAGGCATTAAAATCATTAAGTCCTAAGGCTTTTTATGGATTCAGGTTAAAGAGAGCATTATTAATATCCTAATTAGTAATAGGTTTGCATAGAGATTGAATATGGGCTTCGTTGAGAGAGGGGGAGATGAATTCTAAAAGTAGTGAGGGTGTACTTGTCGTGTCTGACTCAGTTCTAAGAAAGGATTCCAAGTGATTTAAGGCTAAGATCTTTAGTTGATCTTAACCAAAACATGGATTAGAATTGGAATCCAGGTATAGAATGCCTGATATCTTATTAATGTTTATTCTATATATGATAGAACTATATAAGTAAGCTATATTGGAATTCCTTTATTTGAACTAGAATATTCTTCTTTTTGTTTGTGCAGTGAATTGTAGGCATCTAAAGTAGTAAGGTAAGATTTAAGCTTAATTCTCTCCTCCTACTGTAGTCCTCTATTCAAAGGATCTGCATAAATTGCATTCTTAGTTGACATTAATTCCCTTCTAGTTCTCTCTATCTCTTTGGACAGGTCATTTTTTAAGTGTTGTTTGCGAAGTTTCTTTTTTTCATTACAGAAGAAAGAGTTCTACTACAACACTATCGAAGTACTCTACGATATAAAACTCCTTGCAAATCCTTTTGGACCAACTCCCTAGTTGCAGTCGGAGGTTCTTGAAGAACATGTAGTCCTGGATTTGATAGTAAGGCTAAATTAGCCAGGCCATCGACACTCTGATTCCCTTCATTATAGACGTGTTAAAGTTGAACACCCCAAGTGTGACGCATTAAATCACTGAGACCCTACACCAAAAAATGACTCTCAATCAACATTAGTTTGGAGGAAGAAAGAATGTTGATTTCCTCTAAAGAATCCACTTCTAAGACAACATGTTGATAACCGAGGTCCCATGCCAAGCTGAACCCAGAATGCACAGCCCAAAGTTTAGCAGTTAATAGTGAGCACCCTCAAATATTCTGCATGAAACCACTATACCAATGTCCTTTGCAGTCCCTAAATAATCCTCCAGTACTAGCAATGTTTGACCCGAGCTTAACCACACCATCGATGTTTAATTTTATCCATCCCTCCTTCAGGGGAGTCCATCCAACTAGCTTATCCAATGGTAAACCCTGTGCCTTAATAACTCGGCCAGCTATAACTTGTGTCACATCTATCCAAGCAACATAGTCCAAAACTACTTTGGATCTCACTTTTAGCCAAACAAACCCATCCTCAAAGAAACTACTTTGGATCTCACTTTTAGCCAAACAAACCCATCCTCAAAGAAACTACTTTGGATCTCACTTTTAGCCAAACAAACCCATCCTCAAAGATACTCTTATTTTTCCATTGCCATCCAGTAAGAAACCCCATAGATTGTAGTCCACTCACTCAACTCTATTTGTAGTTGTTTAGCAAGATTGGATTTCTACTACTTCACTTCATCCTGTTGAAAGAAATCAGTATCGACCACTTCTAAGAAAAATTGAAGCCAAAAGGATTTTACCCTAGTACAGTCTGGAATTGCATGCAAGATTGTCTCTTTGTGGCCACAAAATTGACAACTACCATCTATTGTTAGTTGACGAGCGACTCACTATTGGTTGGTCAGCAGCTTCCTTTTAACAAGAAGGCAAAGAAACGAGTGAATCCATCATGGATTTTTATATCAAATCCCAAATCTTATTACGATCCTTTGAAGCAATGTCTTCAATTAAGCCATATGCGGAAGCTACCGTAAAATCTCCATGTTTAGCTGGTCCCCACACTACTCTATCCTCCCCCATTCCTACTAGAGGGGGAAGAATTGCCGCAATATCTAAACAAACTGTAGAGGGAAGATAGTGTTGGAATAGGTTCCATTTCGAATTACCAAACTCATCCACAAATTCTGTGACTTTGGTATGTAGCAAGCTTTCAGGAAGGTGGGATGTTGTCACAAATAATAGAGAACCCCAATCATCTAACCAAGGATCCAACCAAAAATAATACGACTACCATTACCTATTTGCCATTTGAGTCCTTGGCAGACAATTCACCATGCAGTAGATATCCCTCCAAATGACCGAAGCCCCTTTCCTATCTAGCGTATAAGGGATATGGTGAACATCAAATCGATATTTAGCCTAAAGTATTTGTACCCATAAAGCGGATGGTTTAGTAAGCAAATCCCAGCCTAACTTAGTAAGTAAGGCATCATTAGAGGAACGAATTCGTTTAAGCCCAAGGCTCCCTGCGTTTTTCGGTCGTCAAACTGCCTCCTAGTTAACTAGATGTAGTTTGTGATGGTCATCCTTTGAGCCCCAGATAAAATCCCTCATTAGTTTTTCTAAGTCATCACAGAATTGTCTGGGCAGTCTCACATTTTGCATTGTGTATATTGAAAGGCACGAGATCACTAATTGGGTTAAAGTGACATGCCCCGTAAGAGACAGAGCCCTCGCACTCCAGCCTGCGAGCTTCTGTTATGGTTTATCTAATATGTACTGATACGTTTTCCTCCTTGTTCACTTATGGATCAAAGGTCTTAGATATTTACCAAGATTGTTAGTACATTGAATTGGCAAAGCTTGATTGAGACTGCACGCTTTTTCCCTATAAACATTCTTGGAGAAAAAGATTAGTGTTTTATCGATGCTCACTTTTTGTTTTAAATCTTTGCAAAAATACTCCAATGTCCTCGAGACCACTTGAATCTAAATGTCTGTAACTTCACCAAACAGCACGAGGTCGTCTGCAAAGAACAAATGGGAAATGAAAGGCCCCATGTTACTCAACTTAATCGATTTCCAAAGCCCTTGACCCACCTCATGTGATATAAGATGGCCCAACCGTTCTATGCACAGTAAAAATAAATAAGGAGAGATCGGATCACCTTATCGAATACCCCTTGAAGGAGTGAATGAATCAGGAAGAGTGCCATTCCAAGAAACTTGCATTGTAACCGTAGTCACACACTTTATAATGACGCTGGCTAAGCTATTCGAAATCCCAATATCCCTAAGAGTTTCATCTATAAAATCCCAGTGGAGTCTATCGTAAGCTTTTTCCAAATCCACTTTGAGAGCAAAATATCTTGTCTTCCCCTTCTTCTTTCTCATCGAAGGGATTACCTCCTGTGCGATGATAATATTATCTGTTATACGCTTTCCAGGAATAAAACTGCATTGGTTATTCGCCACTAGGTAATCAAGGTGGGTCTTCACTCTATTCACAATAACTTTAGAAATAATCTTGTAAATCACTGAGTAGAGGCTAATAGGTCTAAACTGAGTAACATACTTCGGAGAAGAGATTTTAGGAATTAATACCAGGATAGTTTGATTCAGCTCCTGCTCCCAGCATTCATGTCTGAAGATTTGTTGAATAAAATCCACTACTACTGGTCCAATTTTACCCCATTAGTTTTGAAAGAATAAAGCAGTGAAACCATCTACCCCAGGTGCTTTATTAAGATTCATATTAAAAATAACATTTTTATTTCTGTCACGTGGGCTAGTGTAGCAACGTTGTTGATATGCTCCTTTGTTAAGATAGGGCAGGGTCCTAACATGGGAAACATATAATTGGTAACCTCTTCGGTAGCATAAAACTTAACAAAATAATTCCTTGTTATGTTTCACAATTGCACTGGATCAGATATCTTGGTTCCATTATTGTCCATTAATAGCTCATTCTTCAGCTTCTGCCTAGACATAGTTATAGTGTGATAGTATTTAGAGTTGCGATCACCCTGCGCCAACCATGCACACCGGGCTTGCTGATGCTAATAAATCTCCTCCTCACCCAGCACTTGTAATAATTATACGCTAAGCTTATCCTCCAATGCCAAAAGCGAATTCGAGTTATCACAATCCATTGCCCTCTGGATGCTAGCCAACTGAGCTAACAACCTTTTTTCGATGGAATATATTGCTAAAGACTAACTTATTCCATCTCTTGAGGTGGGTTGAGAATGTGGCTAATGAATTGCTAAACATCACCTCTGCTAGAAGCCAATTCTCAGTAACCACCGTATCAAAACCATCATGAGATAGCCACGTAGATTGGAAACAAAAATTTTTTTGACTTATATCTCTCGGCCTCGATCTGACTAAATTTAACAGCATATGCTGATGATCAAATCCAAGTAAGGGTAGACGGTGATTGACCGTATGAGGGAATTTTGCTAACCAAGACGAAGAACCAAAAACTCTATCTAATCTGGCTTGAACATTTCCTCTCCTCCAAATAAACTTCGATCTAACATAACCCCAATCACGAAGTCCACAATCATGCACCTATTCCCTAAAATTTTTATTGATAATCGATGCTGAGGTAGCTCCTCCCCTTTTATCCGTAATATCCAGTTTAACGTTAAAGTCCCCTCCAACAATCCAAGGTTAGTGACTGTGACTTCCTACGCATCTCAAATGTGCCTAGAGAAAATTCTAATTTGAAAATTAGGGACTAACATAAACTGTAGTAAAATAGAAGGAATAGGATCTATGTGTTATCATGGTGTGAATGAATTATCGATGAGCTAGCGCCATGAAGACGTCAAACTCCATCTTCTATAGCAAGCAGATGTCTCCAGAAAAACCTGCAGCTTCTGCACAGAAGGAAGAGTCAAAACCTAATTTACAGACGACTTCTTGAGCTCTACTTCCACTAATTCTAGTTTCCACTAACACCTAAATCCCTGGTTTATAAGTGCAAATATAATTCTACAAAATAGCTTAAAAACACCTACCCTTGACAATTTTGAATGAGTATAGACATAAGAGAAGAGTTGAATTTCTAACGAAAGACTCCTATGTCTGAGTGAGATCTGGGATTCTGTCTGGAGCCTCACGTCTGCATCCTCCTAGAGTTTATGGCACCATCTCCTCCACAGAGCCCTGTACACTCAAATCCTCCTACATACATGTCTCTCCTACCATCTTATCTAGAAGTGCAAAAGAAGGAAGTCTAAAATCGTTCCCATTTATACAACTAGGAACCTCAAAACCTTCAATGCCTTCCATAGGTTGATCGCGCTCCCAATCTTCCAACGATCTCAATGTTGCATCTTGTCTTTCACATAACATTTCACTGTGAGAATTAATGACCACTGTTATGTGTTTATCTTTGGAAGTGGGGTGTAACTATATTTTATTAATAGGATTCGAACCCTTCTCAATGCAGATGCTAGTGAATTGACTGGCCCCATATTCCTTGTCTTTTAGGGCCACCAACTTGCCCTTATATGCACCCTTTGAACTCTTTTTAGGTCCGTAAGATGTCGACGCCAGCGTATTGGCCTTTTGCTTTGCTTCTTCAACATATAATTCCAAATAAGCCTATTGGCTTGCCCTTGAAGATAGGCTAGCTTTCTTTGAAATTGACTATTGTTTAGTAGTCACCCCCCATGTTATCTTGCTCTGATAGAATAGCATACCTAAAGCTGCCCACTCGAGTGACATCTCTATGATTGCGTGTATCTAGCTGAGCCTGAGTTTTCTGTGTATTGCATGGTGTTTTCCGTTGCACTTGTAACCACGGCCTATAGCCATTTGCTAGTCACGTCCTGCCCCTCAGTGGTTGTCGCACTAGCCACCCTAGTCGACCTTTCTGCCTCCCTGGTGGCCGGAGTAGACTGATTTCCTGTGTGTCCTTGTTGTCATGTCAGACAGAGCCTAGAGTTGTGACCCACGATGCCACAATGAACACAGATCTGCGGTAGCCTCATACACCACCAGTAGTGTCTCCCCTATCCACTGCAACTCGTGCAAAATTTCCCCTCTGAGCATGCTTGGTAGCATCATCGATTTCTATGGTCTGCCTAAGAAGATTTCCCAGTACTGATAGGATCATAGGATGATAACGAGCAATAGGTAGCTTCGGGAATCTAATCGATACCACTACTCTGGTAACTTTTCCTTGCGACGTTCAGAACGTGGGAAGCCAGCGTTGGACAGAAAGGGCATGGCCAAAGATTACCTAAGGTCCATTGGTTAAGGCATTGAGAAAATCCTCTTCTTTAATGAAAGTCACAAAAAAATAGTCGTGGTCTAAATCGACCACCTTTGTAACATTCCGTTACCTTTGGGAGGTTAGAATAGTAAATATGAGTGATTAATGAGAGCTTAGAAATGCATTTTTTCATGCTCATGCATTATCTGATTTGCTCATATTCATAAATATCGAATTTTTGCACATGAAAATAATTGTACATGCATTTATAGACATTCCGGGTGTAATTACTTTATAATTAAATTGTGAAAGTGATTTTGTTGATAATTGTGGCTTGTATTTGTTGAAAATTGATTTGGAGAGTGTATTTAGTGATTT
>JANZXR010000171.1:35558237-35597935 GCA_027575705.1 Erythroxylum echinodendron
TGTACATAATTCATTTCATACATGTGCATATAATTTTGCAAATTGTGATATATGTGTATGGTGTTTGATATAGAGGATCAACTGAAACATCAACCTCCAGACGTTGCTGGAACTTCCAGGCATTAGCTTCGGGAGCAACTTGTGAGTAACCTAGATGGTCCTACTTAATTACTTTTTTGTTTAAATTCTATTTTGAAATGATTGAATGAATGTGATTGATTATGTTAGTTTCCGAACAGAAGGTCTGATGATTGTGATGCTTGGATGAGATATTGAATTGTTGCTTGTATGTGAATGAGATGAATTAAGTATACATAATTTGATGATAAATGTGTTTTGAAGGAGCATGTGCATATAAGTGAAAATTTTTGAATGGGATTATGCAAGTATGATTGATGTATTTCATGTCATGAATGCATGAAACATAATGGCAGTTGTGACCAGAGTAGCCACCTATCAGAGCTTAAAGCTTAACGAGTGAAAAAAAGCCTCGATCTTAAAAGTGATTCAAAACCTCAGGCTCAACATTTAATGAGCCCTATATGGGACATCTATCAATGAGCCTGATATCTAAAAATAGATACGGGACAGTTTAGGCACTCGGTCACAACAACGTAATAATTGGAAAAGAGTCTCATAAGCATTCCATGTGCATTTGCTTAAGTATGTTTAATTGATTGAAATGCAATTTGCCTATGCTTAAGTGAAAATGCGATACTGATGTAAAGTACAATTTTGTGAAATATGTGTTAAGTGAAATGTTGTGTTGCATTAATTGAGTGAACCATCGATGATGGTACGTCATTGAGCTCAAAAAACTCACCAAAATTGTAACGTTGTTTTTTCAGGACTGAGAGACGACTCTAGCTACTGAGAGGCTCTACCAGCCGTGTAAATTGTGATTTGGCAAGAGAAGACATGGTTCAAAGGTCGGTCAACTGGGATTTTTGGACAGATTAGATAGACTTTGTATATTTTCCTCTTTCATGTGGTACTTTTTTACTAAGTTTTGATGTAAGTGTTGAAAGATACAATGTAGACTTTCGGTTTTGTAAAATAAAATTTGGAAAAAGTTGGTTTTAAAAATATTGTTATTTTCTTGTGATGCTTTATAAGTGAGTAATGATATGATGCCTTGTGAAGTAAATGTAGCGATCGAAAGTAGTTCACCCTTATCATAGGATATATACCGGATTGACCTCTGAGTGTCCCGGTGTGTACCATACGGTAAGGGGGTCTACAACCTTCATTGGTCCAAGCTGTTTCCACATAATCTTCAGTCGAGCACATAACACCCTATAGCCAATCTGTCTGCCAAGCAGTTTCACAACTACTGCATTTTCCCATTGTTTGTCAAGTCTCGATTTAAAGTTGTGAGATAGTTCAAAGCCCCTCCCCCGTTGTTGTTATTATATCCCCTTCCTCAATCTCAACAGGATCCTCTTCAAGCCAGTCAAGTTCCTCGGTCGCGGTTCCCCCATTACAGTAACACTATAAGATAGTTTTGAACGTGATGGGGGTTCTTCCTCTCTATTATGTATACGTACTCTTTTAGATAGATGTCCTTCTTAGTTGAGGGATTCCAATTCTCCCCGTTCAAATTCAGAGCGTTTTGGAGCATCCATGGTCTTCTTAACCTAAAAGCTTCTTTTTGTGAAGTTTCTTTAATTCTTCCTTAATCCTCAGTCTGAAACTTAGTTTGTAAGCCATATATCCTTCAATTGGATGATCTAGTCCCTTTTCAATCACATTCTTATATTCATCTAGCTTAATGAGAAAATTAAAAAACTTTAATGGGATTCTCAGCTGCTTGACATAGGGGACCATTCTGCTTTTGAGAGATGACTTATCTAAGCCTGGTGGGTTAAAGATTCTTAAGCTATTAAAGGATTTTCCATCCATTATATGTTCATGAATCATCTATCAAGTTTCTTCATTACATGATGTTGTCTCTCATATTTGTGATACCCTAAGAAGAAATTACATTTATAAATGAGGTCTACTAAGCCAAATTTAGCTAGACATTCCTTGAATTCCTCATATGTTCTTCCATCTTTATTGCTCAAATTCATGTGAGTATAGGATGCAGTTAAATCACCTAACACTATCCAGGGACCTCTAATGCTCCTAGTTAGCTCTTGAATGTCATTCCATAAATACCTTCTTTGAAAGGCAAGATTTGAGGCATACTCAAAAGCGATTTGGGTAGTTTTAGGAATCAGTTGTGAGTTGACTTCTATATGAAAGAACATTGACTATTTTAATGAGAGGACATCAATCACCTTAAGGTTGTATGTCAAGATAATCCTTCCCAAGTATCAGTAAGAGTGATATTTTTTTTTGCAAGTAAGTTGGGTATTTCATTTATACTATATATGTACAATACAAGGATGCACCATATCTAGTTAATACAAAAGGACTAGATTGGTTAGGTCTACAAAGCCAAAGGACCTGGAACAAGACATCAACAGTTCCTAACACTGGGTATACAAGATATATCATACTATAGACCATCTCTGTTTCATGTTAGCAGATAAATTACTTGTTATCCCTCTCCTTAAGAAGGTCAGTCTACTATGCAAAACAATTTCCTAGAAAACCTCTGTTGAGCTAAAAATTTGTTGTCTAAATGTCCTATAGTTCCTGTCTTTCTAGATGTTGTAAACCAAAGTGCTCCATTTGATCTTGATTGCCTTGTAATCCACTTGATTCAACAGTTTTAGACTTCCTAACCATCTGATAGTTTCCTTCCAAGAAGAGGCATAATTGGTGATGCTTAGTAAGGCCTACAGTTGTGCCTAGATCTCCTCAGTGAAGCTGCATTTGAATAACAGATGCACCTGACTTTCTAGATCTACTGTGCAAAGTTCACAACTCACTGAGTTGATTAGGAACTTCAGTTTATCTTCTATGAGCAACCCCTGATCATGGCCAACCAACAAATAAATGCATGAGCAGGTCTGATGTTTTAATACTAGACCAGCTTTGCCCAATCTACTCTTGAACTTTGGTCCTTCTGCAACATGGTCTTACAATTATTAGTGCTAAAATATTAATAGAAGGAGGGATAATTTGATTAGGGATAAAGAAGGTAGGATAGCGATAACCCAATAAGTAGTGAATGAGTAGGTTTGGCTATAATAAGGGACAACATTGTTTGGGAGGTTAGGTTTAGGGGAAAAGGTGGAAAGAAAGCCGCTGAGTAGAAAGCAGGAGGAGCTTGGTCATCAAAGATCTAGGGATAACAAATAACTGAAGTTAGAGACGTGATTTAAATATTGTAAGCATCTGATTGTAGGGAGGTTATGTACAAAAATTGGTGTATGCATAAGGACGTAGGAAGGTAAAGGAATGAGGTAAGACTCAGGGAAGGAGAGTTAATGTCCTTAGTCTATAGAGTAGGGAGGTTCAGGGCGGGGAAGGATGAGTTAAGGACCATTAGACAGAGTACAAATCCCTTAATTGAAATGTTAAAGGATGTTTCCAGTGGACTGGGAGGGAAATCTTATTTCTAAAAGAGAGAAGAAATCAGATAATAAATTTTCTAGAGAGAGTTTAGACCCTTTCTCTTCTCAGAATTTTTGCTTTTTCAAAATTCTTGATAAGTTGTAAGTCTTAACTAATTTATTTCAATTTTCTTATTAATTTCTTTTTTAGCACTCCAATAAAATTATAAGAAATTAAATCAATATCAATTATATTTTCATATTATACTATTACTAAAATATAAAAAATCAACAATTATTCAATAATAGATAAGATACAAAATATTATAAAATAATATAAAGAATTTCACTTTTTATATATATCATAGAAGTACATGTGGTATTTTTAAGTATAAGAAAATTCAAAAATGATAAAATTTATATCTATACTTACTTATTACAATTAGGGATGGCAATAACTCGAGCATGGGCTATTGGGCCTAATCCCTGCTCGAGGGCCGATCGGGTCAGAGGTAGCTAGCTTAAGCTCGAACACGATTTGGTTGGACCCAAAATATTTTTAAGTTTTAAAAGAACAAAAATGACGTCGTTTTTAATAAAACGATAGTATTTTACTTATAAGAGTTAGGCCTCGAGCTGGGCTAACCTGAGTAACCTAAGCCTTAGCCAGATTTGAGGCAAGAATTCAGATGCCATCTCTAATTACAATGTATAATTTTGAGAACTACTTAAGTTTTAAAGCATTATTTTGAAAAATGTTTAATACACTTTTCATGGTGTATAAAAATATATAATAACTATAATAATCTTTAAAATATGGGAATGTAGTATTTAAAGTCAATTCATTTTTTAAAAATTGATATTAATTTTTAAATTTTTTGTGATGTTTTACTTGTTATAATAAAATTTTAATTTTTTTCTAGTTTTTAAATGATTCTTATAAAATTTGAAGAATAACTACAAGTATCTTGAAATAAATATAATAATATTTTGTGAACACATATTAATAATATTTTGTATATCATACTTAATTTTGTTAACATACGTTAATTTATAATGAAATGATGATTGACTTTATCATAACACTATACATGCTTTCTTCTATAATAAGAATTACTTTTATACTTTTGAACATTGATATATTCTTTTATGCAAAATAAACATATGTATATTAGTGCATATTGTGTAGGCATACAAAAGGAAGAAATGTAAATATATATACATAAATATCATGATAGAAACAAATTATTTGTTTGAATATTGTATATATGAATATTATAATTGAGACTTGAAAATTGTGAAGATGTTTAACAACTATAAAATAAATATTAAATAATATCTAAAATATGTTTAAAGTCAAATTCACTTCTTAAAATTGAAATTTCAATCGTTTTACTATTTTTTATTAATTACTTATTAGAAAAATAGAGCTAATTTTTAATAATTTTAAAATCAGGCCAAACTGACCGGTTCAATCAGAACAACTATGAATCAACTTGATTTCTATTCCAATTTATATTTATAATTTATGTGAGAAAAACGGCCTTATTAAGTAATAAATGACTAGTTTCAATGGAAAAATCGCCTGATTTTCTTACAAAGTCGACGACTAACTAATAAAGTGAGATTTTGGCAGTCTATTATGTCGGTCATCTTGAACATGTGGGCTTAGTTTCACTGCACACCAATCCTTGTCAGTCATCACTTATCTCGAGCATGTAGGCCTAGTGGCCTTCTTTCGCATTGTTAAGGATACTAGCGGGTGATCACTGCGCAATTGTGCAGTGAGATCTTCAAACCGTAATACCCCTTGAAACAAAATGTGCAAAATAGAATTTACTTAGATAATATCTATAAGTTATTTGTTATATATTTATAGTATATCGAATACATGCAAAAGCATATTTAAGTAAAGAGGTAAGATAAATAGTGAAAAAGGCAGGAAAAAAAAAAGCAAAGTTAATATTATGAGATAGTCGTCTTAAATATGGTGAAATTTATAGATAAAATCATAGTAGATCATGCGTTCATAATAAGTCGTAGAAAATTTCATAATAGAAACAAATTCGTTGTGCAATTAATAGCATGGTTAAGAGTTAAGCAAATATCCACTGAATTCTTGTTGGTTTTCTAGAGCAAGTTAGGAAGAATTGAATCTACCAACATACATGTTTATTTTAGCTAAGACATTTCTTAAAAGTCATCCGGTGGTAGACATCAAATATTTGGATAACGACATTTGATGCACGACTCCTTGCACTCTCATCTTTATCTGTAAAAGCAAAACCATCATGTGTTATTAAGGCTGTAAATTTAGCACAAAGCTCCTAATATTGGATCTAAAATGAAGTATTAATGAGAATTCAAATCTATGAACTAGAAAGAAATTGAGGAGCACCTTAAAAAGGTTAAAAGTTTTTACGGAAACTACGAACTTTATCATGATCTACAAGATCAAAGTATATATCCTTCCCAATCTATTCAAGTAGACTAACAAGCTTGAAATTCGTGATTTTCAGCATGAAGAAATGATTCAAGTATTCAATGATGAGGTACAACTTGACAAGGATATAGAGCAAGAGGTAGTAGACAACAATGACGAGGTACAACTTGACAAGGATATGGAACAAGAGGTACCAGCCAAAGAAGAAAATAGTCTTCAACTAGAGCCAAATGGGTATAGATTTATAGAAAAAGACATTCAATGGGGCTGCAAAACATTCCAGAAACTCCTGATAAACTTAAGATTGTTGTAGCCTGACATAGAACTAGAAAACTTTCATTAATGTGATGGTTTGTCCTACAACCCTTTTTCTTTTTTGAAAATTTGTCCTACAGGTTTTTGCAAGTAGCATATACTATATTATTGTCACATGCTAGCTATATGTTGTATAGAATTTCTTAGTCCATGCAACTACATTGTCCTAGTTGGTCTCATCACATTGCTTGCTTGTTTTGTAATAATTTGTTATACAGAGATCTTGAATAGGGAATAAAAGAGTTTTCTTAAAACCCCTTTTGCGTGATTGTTGAAGGGGTCTTGTACTGATTATCCTGAATACGCTGATGCCTGCTTATGTCCCATCTACTTAAATGTATAATCTGTACCTAACAAGTTTTTGGAATGATTATTGGCAAAGCTAAATTTTGAAAGAACACAATGTCATGTCTTACAAGTGTTTGGGGTCAAAACACTTACAAGCAGGTTTATAAGAAAGGGGCTTGTAATGATTATCGGCAAAGCTAACATCCGAGAGAAAACCCACTTTTGCAAGCTTGTTGAATCCAATCCATTGTATCAAGTTTAATCCAAACCTTTGAACCATATTCAAACCGAAAATTTTCAAATGTATAATCTTACCTTTTTTTTCTTTTTCTTATAATAACTGAACTTATTAACCAAAGGCATGAACCTAAAGTTTAATTATATTGACATTATCTGTTCTTTTTTAACAAGTAAAAATCTTGTAACTTTTATCAACACCATAGATTTCAAGCTAAACCTACTTGTTCAAAGATTTTAAATTGTCATTTACCATTTATTTCATAAAAATAACAACAAAGGAATTAACCGACAAAGAGTTTTCAAATTAAAGCAAAAAAAAAAGACATAAACACTCTCATTTTGCACCTATTAGGTATAAAAGAGGAAGTTGATTTCACATAGTGGCAAGTTGAGCAAATTGATTACTGTTTATGAACAAATCAAACCAGGTCATCTCATTGCACATAAATAGTCGATGAAGAATCTAGAAATAAGAGATATCTAATCACATTATTAGGTACCTGGCTTAAGGAATAGTAATACCTGCTTCCCCAGAACTCAATTCTTTATAATGTCTTGCAAAAAAAAAGACGTCAAAATTGGACTCCACAGACAATAAAAAATTCAAGTAGCTAGACTTTTAGTAAATCAGGTAGGTGCAGTGTTCCTACAAGCGTTGATGATGAGCTACCAAGTTCTGAAGCGAAGTGTCCATTTGCACCTATAAGGGGCTTTAGCCTGTCGCAAGAAAGAAGCAGCGCTTCCCTATTTATAAAGTTTGAAAAAAAATCCATTATATATCATTTACCCTTTCAACCAAGTCGGAACACCATAATACACAAGACACGTTATTTAACCATCCAATTCAAACAATTCCCGAAGCCAAATGGCTATTTCGCCTTGATATTATCATTGTTAAATGATACAAGGGTTTGAATATGCCCAAAAACAAAAGCATTTACAATTAACTATCTCCAACTAACATCATTTCTACGACCCATCAAAACCTTGAAGCTGAGTTTGACACAAGAGTTAAGGCCTACATTCAGGTGCATGAAGAACAAAGATGGAATTATCTGACAAAAAATGCCCATCTTTCTAAGAGCGATCAAAGAAAAGATGTATTCACCTTGAAATAAGCTAATTCTGACTTGTGCTAGAATCTGCATATATGAGATGCAGAGCACTATATTTCAAAAAGCTTTCCCCTTTCAAAAATTCCGCAATTTGTGGCACTTTTAAGGAACATAATCCCCAATCATCCGTTGCTCAGAGGTTGGAAGAATTTGTGAACCATCCAGTTCTTTGATGCTTTCACTTGGCGTAGGCTGCAGCAATCTAAGAAGAACCAAAGATAATCGCTAAGATAAACTAGGATAAATCATAATGGAAAAAGGTTCATTTAACTACATGGGAGTACTTGGATAATAGGTAGAAACTTAGTTCTGATCACCAAGCCCTTACCTCATAAACAGAAGTAAACGGAACTCAGTGAAGAAAACAGTAGTAGACATGGAGCCGCTCCACGTTCATTGTATTTAGCTCCCACGTCTTGGTGTAATCCCAAGAAAGGAGTGGTTTCTCTCCCGATAACCACTAGTCCTCATCTGGAAGTTTCTTGCCCACATACCCTTTATCCAAGCATCACCTATGTTTTTGAACATATAAATTAGATAAACTACCAAGAGCATCGTCAAATATCCCCACCTCATTAGTATGTTCATTATGTTCATCCTCATGCACAGCTTCACTTCACCCATTGTCATCAACATCCCATAGAAATCCATTGTCATTTCTTTATGAAAGATAGTTGAGATCCCAGTCCACGGCTCGACATTGAAGTGAGAAATATGCTACATATTTTTCTGAGAACAAATATATTCATCAATTTGTGAGTTGACATCATACTTCTGAGCCATAATCAACCACAATAAAGAAATTAAGTTAAGATTCAAATCTTCTGGTCTATTGCACAGTGAACAAAGAAAAATGTTTACAATGTGGAAACTACTATGCATTCAGAACAGTTGTGTAAACCAATTGCAGGTAAATCTTGGTGAAGTTATAACTCATCAAGCTCCTTAGACAAACCATTTAATAAGTAATCCAATCAAAATCACATTGATTTTAGGAGTGGGCTTCATGTAGATGACATAAAAAGATAATAATAGTTAAATAATATAATACATAATGTGTCTTAACAAGAAATGTTTACTGTAGATATTACTAGCTAAACTGCGAAGAGCATTCTCAGCTGCTTGCTGCTGCGCATCTTTCCTAGTTTTACCCATTCCAACCTCTATCTTCTCACCCGTAAACAAAACCTAATCAATCAAATGAACATGAGTTTGTTGGAAACCACAAGGAGCAAGTTTATAAAAAGCTATTAATGGGAAAGGAAAGGGGGTAAGAGGCACAGAAACAAAACATGTGACACATTAAGATAGGACTTTTGGGGGGTAAAAGGAGGCAGTCATTCCTGCATTAAGACTTTTCAAGGAAGAAAGGAGGCAGTTATTACTGACAACACTATTCTGCCAATATTTGATATAGATGTGAGGAATACTTTGTTTCCATCCATTACAATTATTAATTTACAGCATAGGACTTGGTAGGGTATAAAGTATGAACTAAGGCATCAAGTTAAGAAAAAAGGATAGATAGTTTTTTCTGGTTTAAATTATAATTTCATATAATTCAAGTAAAAAAGTATATTAGATAACAAGTATTTAAGCAAGATTTGAATATAAATGCACCATTATGGTAAACAAAATAAAACATGCTCTCATCAAAAATTCGAACTATACAGAACAATGGTGAACATATAAAATAGCAAGAGATAACACTTTTCACTTACCTTAACAACAGACCGAAACTCTACCTGTAACCAAGATACTAAGTGACAATCCTTCAGAAATTAAGCAATGAAACCAACTTCACCCCAAGCTACATTACCTTTGAATTGCATCTACGTCCAATTTCTTATAGAACTCCAATTGACAAATAAGATGGTAGAAGGTTCAATTTCCCAACTTCATTCTGCAATTCTTTGCTATTTGAACATGGGGGGTTTTAGGGCATGCCAATCTCTGTGATAAATTTCAAAAATCAATAAATATGGAAATCTAACAGCCATCAAACAGAAAAAATAGATATCAGCATAACAGAATTTCCAAGTTAATAAGTTAACGCGATCATAACCACAACTAATGGAGGCAGATCACATTAAGAAAATAGCAGAACTCCAAATTTTCAACATTAAAAACAAGAATAATAAGTAAATTCACATGCCTGATGGCTGACTTCTAGAAAGGAATATGATAGGACCCAGAAATTAAGTAATAAATATGTATTCTATATTGAATTCTTTAGAAAGAATACAGTTGGGATTCGAGGTCCAGCACCTCCAGCCTCAGGCTCATACACTATAACATTCACGATATCCTCTCTCTTCCTTCTATATTCTTATTTATACTCAGAATCTGTAGCTACTAACAGATTTGGTTAGCTAGCTGACAACCTGATGATTGGTTGTCAGCATTACCAACTAACTAACTGATTACATAATAATAGCTGATACTACCCTTGTACTCATTTACTCTCCTGCCTTATGTTTATTTCTCCTCACATAAAATTGAGTCACCTTTGGTCTATCATTACTCTCCCCCATCAACTTCACTTTGTCCTCAAGGCGAAAGTCTGGAAACCGAGCCTTCATGTCTTCAAACAGCTCCCATGTAGCCTCGGAAACTGGATGGTTTGTCCACTGAAT
Source organism: Erythroxylum echinodendron (assembly GCA_027575705.1). Lineage (NCBI taxonomy): Eukaryota > Viridiplantae > Streptophyta > Magnoliopsida > Malpighiales > Erythroxylaceae > Erythroxylum > Erythroxylum echinodendron. Next base: position 35,568,721 of record JANZXR010000171.1, read on the forward strand.
AAGCACCACTAAATCTGGGCTGGAAGTGAGGTTCCTGATAGCCAAAAGTGTAGCTGGATAAACCAGGGTAGCTTCAGGAAGGAGTAGATATTCTGGTATGCTAGTGACTGTATCAGTAGTACCCAAAACCTTCCTAAGCTGAGAAACATGGAAAACAGAATGAATTTTAGCTGTCGGGGCAACTGTAATTGATATGCCACTGGCCCGATGCGTCGGATAATTTCAAAGGGACCAAAATAACGGAGAGCCAGCTTGGTGTTACTCCTTGTTTCCACAGATTGTTGGCGATAAGGTGCCAACTTGACAAAGACCTTATCTCCCACCTGAAATTCCACTTCCCTACGTTTCCCATCTGCTGTCAACTTCATCCTCTATTGAGCTAACATTAAGTGTTGACGTAACTCGGATAAATACTGGTCTCTCTCCTGCAGCAATGTGTCAATAGCGTCTATGGCAGAGGATTGGATTCTGTACCTGGTGAGAGTGGGAGGATCCCGTCCATAAAGAACCCTAAATGGTGTGGTGCCCAAGGTTGAATGAAAAGACGTGTTATAGCAATATTCTGCCCATCTCACCCAGTGTTCCCAATGGTGAGGTTGTTGGCTAGTAAAACACCTGAGATACGCTTCTAAACACCGACTAACAACCTCGGTCTGCTCATCCGTTTGTAGATGGTAGGCTGAACTGTAGCTTAATTTTGTACCCTGCAACTGGAACATCTCCTTCCAAAATTTACTCAGAAATATTTTATTCCTATCAGATACAATAGAGCTAGGATACCCATGCAAACGTACCACCTCTTGTACAAAAATATAAGCAACATATTGTGCAGTATATGGATGTTTTAATGGAATGAAATGGGCATACTTACTAAGTCTGTCCACCACCACTAGGATAGCCGAAAACCCTTTTGATTTTGGAAACCCTTCTATGAAATCTATAGAAATATTCTCCCAAACTTGTTGTGGCACTGGTAAAGGTTGCATAAGTCCAGCTGATGATAGCGACAGATACTTGTTTTATTGACAGATGAAGCATTCAGCCACATACCTGTATATATCACTTTTCATTCCTTCCCAAAACAACTCATTACCTAACCGCTTGTAAGTCTTTAAAGCAACCCCATATCCTCCCATGTTACTATGGTGGTTGTCCCTGATCAAAGTTGGTATTAAAGATGAAGTCTTCTTGATTACTAACCGATCTTTGTAAAATAAACGACCTTGGATTAAGGTGTATGGAGGATGCGACCCACCATCCTCCAAGAGCTCTTGCTTCAATTTAGACAATTTCTGATCAACCTCAATCTCCTTGAGTATTTTCTCCATATATAAAGCACCGATTTCTACTACTGCCATCAATTCTGCCTGATTAGGAACTCTAGACAAAGCATCTGCTACCCTATTCTCTTTTCCCGCTTTATACTCAATGCTGAAAGTATACCCCAACAGTTTGGACAGCCATTTCTGATACTTTGGGTGCACCTCCCTCTGTTCCAGCAAAAATTTAAGTGGCTGTTGGTCGGTACGGATGATAAATTGATGACCTAACAGGTATGAACGCCATTTCTTCTCTTCCAAGACAATAGCCAGTAGTTCACGCTCATAAGCTGATTTATGTCGGCTAGAAGATGACAGAACCTAACTATAAAAGGCAATCGGTCGATTCCCTTGCATCAGGACAGCTCCAATTGCATAGGCTGAAGCATCGGTTTCCATAATAAATGGTTTAGTGAAGTCAGGTAATGTCAATACAGGGGCTGAAATCATAGCTTGTTTGAGTTGTTGGAAGGAAGCCTCACTCTCTTCAGTCCACTTGAATCCTTCCTTTTTTAATAATTGAGTCGAAGGCCAGGAAATGTTTCCATAGTTCTTCATAAATTTTCTATAATATCCAGTCAACCCCAAAAAACTCCTCAATTCCTTCACATTCCTCGGTCTAGGCCAATTAACCATAACTTGAATTTTCTTCATATCAGCTGCCACCCCATTTCGTGATATAATGTGCCCTAGGTATTCCAATGTTTCTTGCCCAAAGATGCACTTTTTCCAATTCGCATACAACTGCTGAGATAGGAGCACATTTAAGACTAATCTCAAGTGACAAACATGATCTTCATTGCTGGCATTGTAGACCAAGATGTCATCAAAAAAAACCAGTACAAATTTTATGAGATAAGGCTTGAAAACCTGATTCATGAGGGATTGAAACGTGGCTGGTGTATTGGTCAATCCGAAGGGCATTACTAGGAACTCGTAGTTCCCTTCATGAGTTCTAAAGGCCGTCTTTTCTATGTCTTCCATTCTCATTCTGATTTGGTGATACCCTGCCTTTAAGTCAATCTTCAAAAAGATGGTAGCTCCCTTCAATTCATCAAGTAGCTCATCTATGACAGGGATAGGGAATTTATCCACTACTGTCACCTTGTTTAAGGCACGGTAATCCACACAAAATCGCCACCCCCTGTCCTTCTTCTTAACCAACAATACAGGACTCGCATAAAGACTCACACTTGGCTGAATAATTCCAGAATCCAACATTTCTTTAACCATTTTCTTAATCTCATTCTTTTGGAACTATAGATGCTTGTAGGGTCTAGCCTTGACTGGATTGGCTCCTTCTCAGAGTACAATGGCATGGTTTTTTGCTCTTTCGGGAGGCAATGTCTGAGGCAAGTTGAAGACTGCTCTAAATCCTTCTAGCACAACTTGGAATTCGGGCTGAATGGGTTTAATGCCTGGTAAATCTTCTGACTCCGAAAACCCCAACTGCAGCAGGTATACCGAGTCTTCTTCTGTTAGAGTATGCACCAAACTCTTCAAATTAATCGGTGCTTTAGAGAGTGCTGGGTCTCCTATAATTGTGACAGTCTGGGATCCTTGTTTAATCTTCATAGTCATCTTACTCCAATCAGTCACCACCTTGCCTAAAGTTTGCAACCATTTAATTCCAAGTATAACATCACAGTTACCCAACTCCATTGGTAGGTATTCCTCAGTTACCACCAGATTTTGTACAGATAAAACTATACCCCTACAAATTCCTTCCCCTTTAACCTTCATCCCATTACCCATAGTTATCACATACTTCTGAGTTTCTTCTAACTTACAATTTAAGGAGCTCACCAATTCCCTTAAAATGAAATTGTGTGAAGCTCCACTGTCTATAAGTATGATCACCTCTCTCCGTTCAAAATTCCCCTTCACTTTCATTGTTTTCGAAAAAGTGAATCCCAATACTGAACCTGCAGCCAATTCTACTGTCTGTAACGTTTCCTCTACTTCCTCTCCTTCCAACTCCTCCTCTGTTTGATTTCCTCATCCATTGCCGCAAAAACTTGGAGTTCTATTTTCTTGCAATGATGCCCTGGCCCTAATTTCTCATCACACCTGAAACAAAGCCCTTTAGCTCTTTTTTCTTGCAACTCACTCACGGTTAACCTTCTAAATCCAACCATGCTTTGACTCCTACTACTTTCTATATTCTTATGTCGGGTGTACGTAGTGGAGCGACTCCCATTATTGCCCACTCCTCTTTCAGTTTCCCTCCCCCGGTAGCTTCCACTCTTGCCCCCATGTTTCCCCACCTCGTGCCTACACCCCCACGATTCCACCTTAACGCACTCACTCTTTTTAGTTTTTCCTCCACCTATTGAGATAATTCCATCATTTCAACCAGATTCCTTGGTTTGAGAATCTGTAGCTCCAATCGGATTTCTTCTATCAATCCATTCATGAAGGTACTCTCCAGCACCGATTCCGGTAGTTCAGGAAGAGGAGCAGCCAGTTCTAGAAATTTACTGGTGTAATTCGCCACTGTTTTGATCTGCTTCACGGCCAATAGTCGTTGACACTGTGTCCCTTCATGAGCTGGACGAAACTTCTGTGTCACCAGCTTCTTGCATTCCTGCCAATCCGTGATGGGTCGACAGCTCTCCACCCAGCGAAACCAGGTTAGCGCTTCTTTTTCCATGCTCATCCCCACGAGTTCCATCTTCTCCACTTCCGTAAACCTCCCGACTGAAAAAAATCCTTCAACTTTATACGTCGGGATTGTCACCCTCGAAGACAGGCATCTCTATCCTTCTGGTTCGACAGTCCCTCTGGAAGCACGAACCCAGGAGGTGGGTCGACGCGGTAGCTAGCCTCATTTCGCAGGTCATTGCTCTCAAAATGCTCTTCAGGTTCCACCAGTTCCTTCCCCAACTCTCTCCTGCGACTGGGCCCGGGTAGGTGCTCTCCGGGTCGGGTCTCTACTGGACCGCCCATGCCCTCATTTTTTTTCCATGTCTGCAAAACCGAAAACATCATGCTTTTAATCTCTGACCTCAGTCTTTCTCCCATTTCCTAATTTGCACTCTCCATCTTCCTTTGGAACTCTGACTGGTAGTCGTTCATTTGTCTCTGCCATTCTTGGTTGGAATGACGTAGTTGCTTCTGAACTTTTTGGTGGGCATGGCTAATCGATTTCTGGATCTCCTCTCCATCTTTTCACCTCTCTTCTCAAAGAAGTTCCAAGTCCTTTTCAATCTTTTCAATCCGATTATCAGCCTTCTTAGCAGCCATAGGATCAACTGCTCTTATACCAGTTGATAGGACCCAGAAATTAAGTAAGAAATATGTATTCTATATTGAATGCTTTAGAAAGAATACAGCTGGGATTCGAGGTCCAGCACCTCCAGCCTCAGGCTCATACACTATAAAATTCACGATATCCTCTCTCTTCCTTCTATATTCTTATTTATACTTAGAATCTGTAGCTACTAACAAATTCGGTTAGCTAGCTGACAACCTGATGATTGGTTGTCAGCATTACCAACTAACTAACTGATTACATAATAATAGATGATACTACCCTTGTACTCATTTACTCTCCTGCCTTATGTTTATTTCTCCTCACATAAAATTGAGTCACCTTTGGTCTATCAGAATACTTTGCTTTTGTGTGTCATATCCAGATGATGCCTGCACATTAAAATGTCATTAGAAAAATGTTTGTACCATTTACCATCATAAAGTTGGAGCTGACACTGTATGATGTTACATTTTTCAAACATACCTCTTCCATATTAACTTGTGGTACATGCGAGACTAAGCCAGTGGGAGCAGAGCAGTAAATAGATTACCAACTGTTGAAGGCTTATTAAATTTTTGCAGTTCACCTTCTTGAACAAACCCCGAAGAACCATTGTTTATTTGTGCTCTGTTGATATCTTCATTCATCCTAGTTCCTTGTGGAAGCATTGTCGATAAAGAAGTTGGGGTAGGTACTCTAGACAAGAGGGGTGGTTGTCCCAAATTCTGATTCCTTATATCTCGTCTGAGAGGAGCTCAACAGAAGATCTCAGACAAATTAATATTGGAATATGTTAACTTTCTTCCTAAATCAAAAGTATGCCTCAATTAAAAGGAAAAAGAAGTACAAAAGAAAAATAAAGCATACTCTGAGGAGGCATAATCGTTGTGCTAGATGTTGTCCCAACAACATTTGGAGCAACTCCAACTAGTAGTTGGGAGATTTCATATCTTGACTCAGGGTTATTTGTTCCAGAATGAATACCTGCATCTATAGCATTCTTCTCATCCTGAAAAAATAAAAATTAAGAACAACTTTACAAATCTATGAACCTGTTATCATAAGCTGAACTTTAGCAAAATGATAATCTAACGGTACAAGCAGTGCTTTATCATTCTCCACCGGTTTTCTAGAAGTACATTTAATAAATTGATATTCCTTGAACACAAATAATCCTTTCTCCTAATGCAATCAGTTAAACAAATCATCATCTTGCACACAACTTTTATGAACTTACTGATTGGCTCATCCTAAATTCGACTTCACCACCATTCATTCCTTCAGCAACAGGAGTATTAGCATTGCCATTGAGAACAAAACCAACATCCTGCACTTCATAAATAATTAAATTCTAGCCTAAGCACAATACTGCAAAATTCATCAAAAAAGAAAAAATCAATTTAAATACCTCTGAAAACATATAGTTGCTAACATCCGGAGCAGTAGGTAAATTTATCACCACATCTTCGTAAAAGACTTCAGCAATTCTTCACAGTAAACTCTCATCAAATTCCCTAGTGCACATCACAAAAGATAACTTAGAAAATGATGACTTTGCCGTTCCCTTTCTTCCTAATCCATTTCCATATTTCTCTTTTTTTGAGGGGGCAGAGGCCAGTGATCTTTCTATTCAAACATATACATATATATTGTATGCGTACAAATACAGATAAGATATATAGTTTAGAGAATAACTTACAGTGTAGTTCTTAACCAGGATGGTAGTCTCTCGTCCCAGTTGACCTTCCCTGCTATAATCATAACTGAAGAGGAATAGATTCAAAGTCAGATCATGTGCAAGGTGTTTGGAGATATCATACTTGAGCATAACAATGTTGGTTCACCTTATAGAGTAGAGCTTCTCCTTGATTTCCCTAACAGTCTCTAAATCAGCATTTATGAAAACTTCAATAAGAACTCTATGTTTGAAATAGGAAACAATAATAAAACAAAAGATCGGTTTATTATTTAAAAGAGGACTTTGTTAATCTCACCACATGAGTGACACCATCTCCAGAGTCAATCGCTAATCTAGTGAGTAAACCTGTAGAAAGTAATGGAAACATAAAGAAAAACAGAAAAGACAGGGAAAAAGGAATAAAGAAGGAAAATGGTGACTTAACTGTAGCAATAAAGAAAAGGAGCATCATCGATTATTTGTACTAAGACTTCAAAGTATCTTACTTCAACAATCTCCACAAGCACCTTGGGCATAGAGTGTTAGAACAGAGGGATTAAGAGGAGGGTCAGTGAGTAAAATCTTACATTCTGTTGGATCTATCTGTTCAAGTAGAAGAGAGAAGAAAGATGGATTCTAAAAATCTAGCAAAATCATGCAAAGGAAAAAGCAGCTCCATCGATGAACAGAACCAACCCAGTAGGAGGCAAACAGTAAAGGATCATTACCAGCATCGAGTTGAGGGTAAACAGGCATGATGAAGAATTCCAGCGACACCTTTTCGATTACACCCGGAGCAGAAATGAAATACTCCGACATGACATCGGACTACATCTCAGATCAAGATTAGGAGAAGGAGAGGAAGCCAAAGTAGAAGAGAGCAGAAATTGTCAGTGAAACCTTCAAGAGTGAAATAAAACGAGAAAGACCACAGAGGATGATAGCCGTTAATGAAATGGACAGTTGGATTTTATTTCTTCCTCATCACCCATCTTCACGCTTAGTATATATAGTTAATAAATCTTTAATAACCTTCTTAAAGGTAAGATATAAATGAAATAATAACTAAAATTAACTTGAGCCTACAAGTAGGAAAAGCATGCAAATGAAACATGAAAATAGAAACCCTTATCCTAGAAATTTTATTCACGTATTGTTGATATGCCTTCTTCATTCAAAATAGGTTATTGTGTTACTATTTGATGAATTAAGATTCAGGCTTCTAACCCATTCATATAATATATGATTTTATCATTTAAATCAATTTAAGATTTCCTTTTGATCAAAAGTTAATATAAATCTTAGGTCAATTATTATTAAATTGTTCAACTAAATAATAAAATAAAGATTTCATACATTAATGCATCCTTTGTTAATATATCTTTCAGAAGGCGTGATCAGTGATGTCTAAGAGGGACCATCAAATTGTGCTACTTGTAGTGCTGTTAAAGCGAGAGTTGTCTGTGAATCAATGCTTCCATACAACTCTAGCTTAACATCTACATAAGCTAATCAACGTCTAGATAGCTTAACATCTTGATGGAAGCTAATTAAGAATTATCTAGAATTATTTTTTCTGTGTTATTTGAAACAATTCAAAACTATTGCAAGAAGTCTCACCATGCATAATGAAAGGTTGTATGCTTGAGTTATAGTTGCGTGCTGGTAGAATATCATGTCATGAGCCTAAGAAAGAATCTTTTTGCAAGTAGCAAACAAAACCTTTTAGAGAATGAGAATAATTGTGAAAAAAAGTGACGATACCTCTGCCCCACCACCAATGTATAGCCGTGCAACCTCCCCTCCACTGGAAGTAACACGCGCCTCCCTAATACATCACAAATGAAAAAACCTTGATGAAAAGTTGAAAACTGAATTGTGCATTACAGGTGAATTGTGCATTACATTGATCACGTCTTCAAAAATTTCACCACCTACTCACTACTTCTTCCTCAGGCGATTCACACAACCACCTTCAATTCTCCATATAATCATAAACAAATAACCAATCTTGATATCAAGCTTTTTCTCATGCGTGTGAACAACCTGCACTTAAAAATCCCATTTAGAGGGGAACCATGTTGAGCAAATCACAAACCCACATCAAATCTGCTGCAAAGATAGAAGCTTTAAGAGATTAACAGATAAAATACAGGACTTTGAAACGAAGAAGATATAATACATAAGAAGATAAAGAGAAAAGCTTTACGAATTTCATCTTGATGTTGGCTACCCCTTAAATATCATCATGCAACTGTGCATCCCTGGAACTAACATTTCAAAATCTTATTCTGAGAGCTAGAGGTTAAATTTCATCCAATATACGTTTGAATGCAGACAGAAACAAGCTCAATCATTGAATCAAAGTTATTAAACAGACTTAGTCAGCCTCGATACAAACATATACGACTATGGGCAGTTTTGAAGATAAAAAACAACCAAACGAACCTTTGAATTCTGAGAAATGCCCGATAACATCATCAACAGGATTTTGAAAACTGGGGATAAAGCAATGAAGACCTTCTGAAAGACCAAATCCTAGGTAGTCCATTGCAAAAACTCCATATCCCGATGTTGCCAACTTCCTTGCCACTCCTGCATACAATGGCCATAGGTAATTATTCTAGGTATCATGATATAGAGCTACGTATTGAACACTACTGTGTGATAATAGCCACATGCCTTCAAAGAAAAAAGTGCAAGTGTCTCCATAACCGTGACAAAAACACACCAGGGCTTTTGGGGGACAGAGCTCCGGAAGCCAACTTTTTGTGAAAATTTCCAATCCTCTATAATTCACTTCATAAGACTGAAAGGAAAAAATGTCAAATCATACTCTATGTCTCAAAAGTAGACTGCTCAACTTTGGAAAGCTAAAAGTAAATATTGTCGATTAAACATCAAGTGCTAATACAATGAATAACACCGAATCCTTTTGTTTTATTCCAGTAAGTAGAATCAAACAGACAAGCTCAAAGATGATGCTGCCACCACTTAAAGTCATGAGAAGCCACAATCACATTAAAGTTCCATATGATCAGAGAACCAAAAAATAGATTAATCTAGAAATCTATAGAGGTAGAAGCATGCAATACTGCAAATGGCTATGTTTCATTGTAACAAATTGTACCACCCAGCAAAACAAAGAGTGATTTGTTTCCTCGTGAATACAATGCCCCCTTGTAAAGGGAGAGAGAGGGAGAGAGGGAAAAGCCAAATTTTAGCAACTATCGCACATCACATGAACCACAACGAATTAAATACCACCGAGACCCATAAGTCGAAGTTTTTACTACAATGGGTCTGGAATTCCTGCTCCTTGCCATTACAGCTACGTCCACATGGACATGTACTATTCATTCTCTATTCCCAATGAAAGACTTAATACTCCTCATTCAGTAAACCAAATTTTTTGGTCTTGTGATCCGTCAACCAAAAACACATTATCAGTACTAAGTTTAGTTAGGAGAGTCCATGTGAATTTAAAAGTTGCAATAGATCTCGGCCTGTCACTTCATGCTCATTAATTCACAACCGCTACCGACACCCACTTAGTAGTTACAACGAAGAACACAAAAGTCAATGCTTTTACCTCCTTCATTTTCAGTCCTTCACATGGGGTCTGCAAAAATCACAAGAGAGACGGACAACAGCCAAATTAGAATCAGACGTCCTTGATCTGACCCTTCATAATCAACCCTAGCATTAAAATGAAAAACATCGACCTTAAACAGGACATGATCAATCCCAAGTTGCACATCTTTAAATGCGTTCCGAGTAAGTCGTCTAGCAGAGACCCCAAGTATTAAAAAAATGGTTCTGACAAATACAAATGACCTTTGAGTAGATATAAGGAACCAATTAGCAGAAAGGAAGTGGTTGAATGAGAGAAAAAGAGAGGATGCGTCGGTAATGTTATACGAATATTATTAGAGCCCGAACAAGATTTAAGCTCATATGGAAAAGAAAATGAAACATCATACAAAACCCTTCTTAGATCTAGAAAAACCATGTACAATACAAAACACCTAAACAGATCTAAAGACTTGAGAGATCAAATTAAGAACAATACCTACTAAATCGAGCTCATAAAGATCATAGATCCTTTCATTAAAGTAGTCGGAGCGGTACAGATCAAATCCACGATCTGAAGCTAAATCAATATATGTTGTTTTGCAACGATTAACTAGATAAGAAAAGAAATTTAAAGAGTTGAGTATCGGAGAATCGTCGATGATGTTTTTAGAGAGGAGGGACAGAAAGTGAAGAATATTTAACGGAAAGAGATTGGAGAGTGGTATATAGTAGTTAATAAAAAAAGAGGGAGGATAAAAACCGTCGATTAAATGAACGGTTGGATTTTATTTCGTCGTCGTCACCTATCTTCACGCTTAGTATATATAGTTAATGAAAATAATGGAAAAAATTATATTCAATTGTTAACTACTCGGGTTGGTCTTGGATAAAAGGAACAGACGAACTTCACCGCTTTGCACATCCTTCTCCTTGCCCACTGCAAATCTTTTGTTCCATATTCTTTGTTCCCTCTGCTCCCAACGTGTTTTCATCCCTTGATTTTAATAAATAAAAAGACTGGACAGCTAAGAAAGCTTAGGAATAGAGGGAATAGGGTAAAAGGGAACAGAGGATCTATTCTCCCTCCTTGTCACTCTAGTTTTAACATTAGTTAAATCATTAATGCAAATTGTACAAAAAGTTGATATTTTATAAATCTTTTGATTTTTGAATGAATTTTTTTCTTTTCAATTCTTTCACCCACGTAATTTGACTATTAAATTATTTTTTTAAATTTTAAATTTTTATTTATCTCTTTATATTTTCATTAAACTTTTTAAAAAATTATTATTGTTAAAAGTGAATTGCTATTTTATCCTTAGAAAAATACTAGATATATTTAATCTCACTAATAAATTATATTTGTAAAATTTAGATACTTTATACCTTAATTGAAAATTTTAAAATTATTATTGTTAAAAACTAATTATTATTTTTATCATGGATTTTTTAATAAATTAAATTATTAATTAGTATAGATGAGTAATTTTGCTTAAGGTAATTTAAAAATATGTTAAAATAATATTTAAACTATAAAAAATATGCTTAAAGGACATTTAAAAAGAAGTTATAATAAAATTAAAGTCTTTTATATTGACTTTCTTTAAATATACTTCATCTTTTATGAATCTTTAAACAAATGATAATATAAAAATACAAATTTCATTTTTGTTATTATTTTAAATTTTATGTTTATTCAATCTTAGTTTAGATTATTATATTTAGTATTAGTTTATTATATATTAGTAGATATCATTGCTTTATTTTTATTTTAATAAAGTATTTTATTTTATAATATATTTTACTTATTTTTATAATTTTTTAATTATTATATATTAATTTTATAACGGTCTAATATTGGTTAAACTTTAAATCTTAAACTTTTTTTATGATTAGTTCAATGTCTAATCCGATTTTAAAAACATTGCTAATTTTAAATGGCTTGCAATATATATTAGAGAATATAATGGCTCCTGGCAAAGAAGAAAAAGGAAAGGCGTATTTGTGCAAAGAATAGTAACAAGACTACGAGAGATTAGTTCTGTATTTACCTTAAACCATTGGAATAAAGCCTTTCACGGTCTACGGTGCTTCTGCTCTGGCTTCCTTCACGGCACAAAACGGCAGGCACTCGTACGACAGCTCCACCGTCATGTTCATTAATCTCATCTTTTTAACATCAATTGAGGTCAAACCGTTTTTCCGTATCATTTCCGTGAATTGACCATACTTGGAAGCTGCAAAGCTACACGATCGTCTCGAGATAAATTCTTATCTTATTTTATTAAATCTCATTTATATATTTATATAAAATTATATAAATATGTAAACCAAATTAAATAGCACAAATTTGAGATGCATTAACGGAAACAGAAGATCAACTCTAATCATCTCGCGATTCACCACGACACCTAAAGCCCCTCTTCAGGCCAACTACTTCCTCTTGTTTCGAGGATTCATATGACTATGCGCATATGAAACACCATTCTAGTTGGTAAAAAAGGGAGATATTACCATTTGCCTGAGGCTTTGAGCCTCTCTAAGTGTTCTACCTAGTAAATATGACTTAAAACTAGCACTAAAGAATCCTTCCCAGGTATTCACTATGGCGCGTCCTTGCAATACTCAGACCCTGCACTGCAAATGCTCAGTGACATTTTCCAATCTAGATATGTGAAGCAAGCTAAGGCAACGTCATGTCAGGCATCCGGCCTTCCTTTTGGCAGTGCAAGTTTTACAGACAAACTCTTATGACCTTGGACAGAAACGTGCAATGGCCAGTGTTCCAAGTAACTGGAAAAGTAAAAGGAATGTTTTGCACCCCTAGACGAGAATTGTAGAATTTTTCATATGCGCGCAGCCAGGACAAAGCCTACATAGACATCATGTACGAGTACAAACACTGATCGATAAAACATGTCACTGAACAAAAGTAAATGGCTTCCCTAAGTACTAGTATGCATAGATGCCACCAAGAACCCAAATATCATTCATACATGTCCATGACAGACGTAAAATTATTAGTTCATGGCTCTCTGGGTGGTTGACAGTTACTAGGCAGGCAGTCACTCAACACCTAAGACTTCAATCTCGAAATCCAGAACAGAATTAGGTTGTATTCCCCATGATGGAAAACCACTGGGTCCATATGCATAATCTGGAGAGCACTGCAATTCAAATCAACAAGATCTTCAGTACTTGTATGCATATGATCATCAGAATGACCTAGGAGATTTCAAGCCAATGTAATTATGTAAACATATTTCTGCTGCCTGCAAAAACATGAGCTACAGCTTTTACAAGCCCACCGCGTAAATTCTCAAAGCCTATAGTAGTTTCCCAATACACTGCTGAATAAAACGAAGTTTCTATACTTATTCCGGCTATTGTGCTAATCATAGTTAAACACCCATTTATCTAATGTCTGCCAAATATAAACTTGAGTAGCCGAGAAAGAATTAATTGTTTTATTTTGCCTGTATTAGACCGAAAAAGAGAAAGAAGAAAAAGAGAAACAAGGGACTGATAAAATAAAACGGAAATATCAAGTTCATATAGAAACGTTGGTACTTAAAGCTCAAGAAAATTTTGACTTGTCAAGTTAATGCTTTTGACAAAAGAGAGCTTCAAGGGGTGGACAAAAAGAGAAAAACATGGGAATGTGGCAATATGAGAGATATAAACTGGTTGCCAAACGAAAAAAGAATAGTCTTTTGTTTTTTTATTTTCATATTGATCTAACAAAGACGTCAAGAATGAAAATAAAAAGAACTACATAATCTCCAATAAACAAGGTGTTTGATTGATGAAGACAATTTCTCTAGCCACTTGAAATAAAAGCCCAAGAAACTAAAGGCAATCTAATTGAATAACGAAAGGTAAATTGGAAAAGAAAAACAAAGGAAAGAGAAGGTAGAAGATAAAATACTCCAAAATCCTGTTATAATGCTTATTGAGCTGATGAAGAGAAGTTACGACTCATCAAAAGGAACATTCCTATTGAAGCGAATGCAATTTATGGATTTCTAAGAATGGCAACAAAACTAACTAAAAACCAAATAGCAGTACCCGTAGGCGAGCAGCTTCTCCCACTTGCATTCCCAGAACACCTTCATCCCATCCTGAAAATATTAAAAATAAGTTCTTCAAATATAAGAAAAGTAACATACCCTTGGCTACCCAATCCAATCCCACTATTAGAGAGCATAACAAAAATAGAGATACCTTCACAAGTCCTGTTAAATCCACGAATAACTGAATTGGTAAGGAACAACGGGCTAACACAGGCTATGGTTTATCAAGCTAAGAGTATATCTAAATCAATTACATTTTGGGAAAGATGTTCTCTTTCAGTGTCAAGAGTAAAAGTTTTAAAACCTGCTAATTCAAATGTGATGCGGAGATACATGAATCAAAGTTTTGGCATAAATCATCAGTACTGCATCAACAAGAAAAAAAATTTCTTGCATGGATAAAACTAAGGGATTATTAGATTACCGTGCCCAAAAAAGACCCCTTTGGTATAAGGTTTTACCTTTTATAACATTTCCTTGGCCAATTTTAAAAGTGAATGGCTTCTGTCCAGGATCCTTCGTGCTGAAATAAGATCAAACGGAAGTACAACATTTTAAGTAAAACCCATCAAGACAGGAACATATTTCTCAACCTGAGAATCAACAAAACACGGAAATATTTAAATATCATAATCATCACCTCCAGAACTTCTGAGCCAAATCACCATTTTTCCCTGAAGGCAGGAAAAAAAAAATCATCATTCTATCTAAGAAAACCCTAAGAATGACACATCACACAGTCCTCCAAAGTTCCAAATTCTTCAGCCATTGCGCGCATAGTCATAAAAAAAATGCATTTTCACCAATAACTCCCACTCAAAAGCACGAAATCTTTTCCCTACCCGTCAAATAATTCAATCAATCGTTCAATCTTTTACGAACCACTAGAATAAGACATAACTAAAAAGTTGTGAAGAGCTCGGACATGAATCGTTTCTCTCAAATTCTCTTGAATAAGACATAACTAAAAAAAAGGGTAGTGATAAAAAGGTGAAAGTTTAGATCTTAAAGAAAGATTGACCGTATCCTGTGCAGTGAACGGTGACGGTCTGGCCGGCGGTGGGCTTCGGACCAGTTCCAGGGCGAATAAGCTGCTTCTCCACTCCCATTTTTTCCTTTCAGATGTAAATGAAAATCGGCCACCCAACTACTCGGTGTCATAAAAACAAAAGCCACCGTTGCGATTGCTACACGTGCAAGGCAGATAATCCAAATTAATGTAATAGTCTAAGAGACGTGTGTCCATCTAACTTATATAAAAAAGATTATAGACCGTTCAAATTATAGTTCATATTTTTGTAACTAATATTATTTTTGCCACTTTTAGAAATTATTAAAAATAAATATCCTTCAATCTACATATTTTATATAGAATTATCAGTTAAAAAGTATAAATTTCCACGCTCATTAACGGCCTACTAGTTACAAATTATTTTGGAATTTTCTACTTAAGCGAAACAAGTTAAGTAAGAATTTTTCTTTTTCCAAGATTTAAAGAAATTTATTTAGAAAACATCAATCTCAATTTAGTAAAAAAAACAATAGCTTAGTTCATCATCATATATACTAAAAAAATTTTCAGGAGGTAAAAAAGTGGTGGAAGCAAGCATTTCAAAATAAAATTGTTCATATTAAATGTCAAGATTCACATTTTTCTAATAAAAATTCAACAAGAGAAGACCTTAAAATTAAGAATTTCGCCTTAGCCTCGCCTCCTTCAACATCATTTCGATTTAGGTAAGAAACACATTTCATTTATTCTCTCAAGTCTTACTTTTTTAATTTTTCTACTTTGAATTTTAGAATTTCTCAGTAGCTCTTATGATATAAAGACAAGGTAAAATTTTGAAATTTGATTATGAGTACAATAGTTTGTTTTCAATTTGGGCTAAATTTTCTATTTTTGTATTGAAAATCATATTAAATTTTGGATATAATTTATCTTTCTTTCATTTTCTATTTAAATTGTAGTTTATCTGGATAAATTGAAAATTTTCAATTTGATTATATATGATATTTGTTGATTGCAATTCTTGGTATAATTTCAATTCAAAATGAAGTATATTTGGATACTTTTTGTCTCTTTCATCTTGCATGTATCATAGTTGATACTTTTTATCCTTTATTTCCTTCTTCAATTATCATTTATCTTTTTTTCATTTATTAAGTCATAATAAGCATTTTTAAATTTATGAGTTCGACTGTATAAATTTAATTTTGTAAATTATTGATAAAATCTAATTTCTATATTTCTATAATATGGATATTGTTGCTAATTTCCATTCTATTTGGTGAAAAATGGATCACTGTTAATTATTGATGTTTTAGAATTACTATAAATTTCAAAAATAAATTTTGAGGGTGATAGCTTTTACTATAAAAGTTTACTCTTTATTTTTTCATTTTTAGTATAAGATATTAAATTAGGCTCTCTTTTTATTTTGTTGTAGATATATAAAACCATTGATATATCTTTGTGATAAATGGTCGAATTATTATTATTTTGTTGTGCCTTCGTGCCTTTTCTAATTCCATACATATGTTTTTGTTCTTTTCTCTAGTTCAACTATGTTATAATTTTTCTATATAATGTTGCTTAAAAAGTAATTGTTGAGAAGAAAAAAAGAAAAAAAAGAAATAAGCATAATAGTTAAAATCCTAAAAAGGATTTATCGATAAATTTGTTAAAATAGTGGCTCTTATGGTGAGAATTATCAGAAATTATGTGAAGATAGTTTTAAATAATTTGATGAAAATTTAAGTGATGAAATTTATATTCATGATAATGTTAGCAATTTGAGTAAGTATAAACATGTATCAAATCCATCCAATTTTGAAAATTTAAGGATAATGGGCAACCAATTTCTATGTTGAAAATTTATGATCCTAGAAAATAAGACAATCTTGATAATAAAATAAGAAGCATTTTAATTGAAAAAGCCTATAAAAGAATTGAATCTTTTGCTTTTATTAGATAATACATATTTGCATATTGTTGATTTATTGAGGTCCTTCTTTCTACTTTGTCTCAGGCTAGAAACAATCTTGCATGTAAGATATAGGGTTAATTATCAAAAAAGCCTAAATTTCGTCAAATTTTCAATTATAGCTCGAATTGTAAAAAGTAGTAATAAAATACTCAAGCTTTCAATTTTTTTAATTCTAATCCAATATTAGTGTTTCTGTTAAGTTTGTTGACATGACTTACCACATATTTCAAAAACCTTAACTATTAATACACGTCAGCTAAAATTAACACAACAAATAAAGATTAATAAAACGACGTCGTTTAATTACATAATTAAAATAAAGTCTTTGTTTAAAAATGACCTAAATCAGATTACAAAACCCCGATGATCTTAAGCTTTGATTTTAGTTTTTTCCTTCGTTTTTAGTTTGTTCTCTCGACATTCTCACCCTTTGACTTTCATATTATGCAGCCTCGATGCTTTCATACTAAAAGCATAAGGAGAACGAACTAAAAACGAAAAGCTTATTAGTACGGTACGTTATAATGCGAGAGTAGTTTGGAGCGATAGAAGAACAAATAGAAAATAAAGGGTTGAAGGCATCGGGAGAATAATAGATAACGTCAGAATAGAATTAAAAAAGTTGAAAGTTTGAGCATTTTATTGTCACTTTTTTAAGTTTGGGCTAGAATTGAAAAACATTGAAATTTTGGACATTTTGTTGCTACTTTTTAAAATTCGAACTATAATTAAAAATTGACGAAAGTTAGGCTTTTTTTATATAATTAACCCTAAGATATATATTATGACATTCGAACTTGATGGCCATCAAATAAGATGTAAGTTTCAATCATAAAAATCTAAAATTTCAGCTATTAGTGCTTAACATTAAATTAATGAAATGATAGGTATTTTAACCTTCCATTATCCTTTATAGAATGTTAATGTACCCATCACATATTTTCAAATATTATAGATTCCTAGTTTTTTAGTTTTATTTGGTAATTTTAAATATAAAAGTATTTGCACTCTAACTAAATTACTCAATTAAATTTTTTTATCTTTATGAATAATTTGTAAAATATAGAAAATATAACTAAAATACTTACTTTTGTATATTTTTTATATAATATTTTTTGTTGTCGTTATATCTTTTACTATGTTTAATAAATATTAAAATAATTCTAACCCCCAAAATGAAACCAATTTTATTTAGATTATTTTATCTTAATTTATCTTTTAAATAATTTAGTTTGATTATGTTAATTTGTAAATTTGATAACTTATCAAATCTTCTTACATTATAAACGATGAGTTTGGCTATTGAGAGAAAGAGTGACTTATCTCTAAACCCTTGAAACTTTCGCAATGGATCCCTTACTGGTTATGTTTCTTAGCTTCTTAAATATTCGTTCCTCCCACTTGCCCACCTTTCTTTCAACTTTTATTACCTTCAACTGTTCCTGCTTTTTTTAATTATCTCTTACTCTTTTAACTTTTTTTTAATTTCCTCAAGCGCCCTCCCATTTTCGTTTTTCCTCTTTTAGCTCCTTTAGCCCTTCCAAGTGGCTAAGTGTTCTTCTCCTCCAACTCTTCAAGGCATTCCAATAGGGGGTCCAGGAGTTATTAGAATTTTTAATATAAGTAGAGTGTAGAGTTCGTTAACAAGAATTAGGCTTGGGTCAACCATCTCCAAAATGACTAGAACTAGTCATTTGGATAGTCGACCCTTGCCACTTATAAACCCTTTAATATTTTCATGTTTACTCATTATGGGATATTCTAACAGAAGTCTCAGCTTTTTCAAAGGTACCTCAGTAACTTAAGATCCTTAAATCCCTCGTGCCTTTCTAATTTTTACTGTTGTAGAAAACTACTTTTTAAGCAGCCAATTGCCACCTCCTAAAATTTTCTTTGGTAGCAAGTTTCAGCTTCACCTTGATATTGGAGATTATTAATCTTAATTATCAGCCCCTGTCCCTATCCCACCTCCTCTACTCAAGAGGAATCTATTTGAGGAATTCATGATGCTCCAAAATCATTAGGATAAAGAAACTCAATAAAATATAGGTGATCAAAGGCCCCCTCCCTTTGAGGTTTTAAATCCAATATTTAGTTAAGAGAAAGGTCATAGAAGGTTATGAAATTGATTCCTTACAATTTATCCCTTCTTTCATTAAGGATGGTCGTGCTATAATGTCCCTATACATAAGTATCTTGAAAGAGGGGACACAGGTTAAGGAGGCAATTTTAGCTTCTTTTTTTTGGATAGAATGCTACCTTTGCTAGGGTTAAATGAGTGGGCTCAAAGGAATTAGTGAGGCAAAGGATTGAGGGAAGCAATGATGATAGAGGAGAAAATGTTCTTGTTTAAATTTGCCATTGAAGGAGAGACTAGATTAATACCAAAGGTAAGACTATGGCATATCCAAAGTTCTCCCCTCTTTTTACAACAATGGAGGTTGAGCATTACTCTAAAAAATGTTAAGTATAATAAAGTATCAATACGGATGAATTTGCATATATCCCTTTAAAGTGTTGGTCAATGAAAGGGCTAAGTGTTAGACCCCTATATCCAAATTATAGAATCATGCGAGTGTTGGCAAGCTCTGGCTAATGCTTGGCACTCGGGTTAATGAAAGAAGGCAAAGAATCGGGAATAAGAAAGGAAAATGAGCATTGTTGATGAAAGCTCGAGAGTAGGCAAGCATTGACATGCATTGGCCTTCATTGGCAAAAATCTTCGATGAGATACAACATTCATATGCCAGACTAAAAGATAATGACATGTCATAATTAGCTTAAGATGGATCTTGGGTTAAATTTTAGCTAAATCACATACATCAAAAAGACAAACAAGAGCTCTAAGATAACTTAGTAGGTAAGAACAAGTATGGTGTAAGCTTTGGTAGAGTTTTGCACCCTTTGTAGTTTAACTTAGCTAAGATTATGTTTTTGATGGATTAAGGACGTAGTGCATACTCAAATAGATGAACTATGATTAATGGACTTGAAATGGATAATTATTGGATCAAACTAGCGTGCTATGAAAGGCTTGGGATTAGATAACTCATCATTATTAGATAGAGATCGTAAGGAGATCTTGGATGATGTGATAGACAAGATCACATGAAAACTTCAACTTTAAAAAATAAAGAGCATATAAGAGGATCATTTAAAGATAATGAAGATCTTTGTAGATATAGATGTATCTTTCCTAATTCAATGTAGTATCTTATTAGTAGTAATGGTGTGATGTAATCCGATAAGGATAAATGTGACCTAGGCATTTTAGTTTAGTTAAGATTTTGATCTATAGTTTGTTCATCAAGCCACGAGTGCCTATATATAGCTTATTTGAGCCTTACTCCTCAATATATTGAGAATGTGTTTAGTTGGTTGACGATCAAGTGAGAAAGGTTAAGTCTTGCTTAAAAAAACCTAAATGAGATTACCGTACAAAGGTGTAAGCATAACATCAATATAATTTTAGTGTCTAAAAGGCCTTTGCAACACTAAGTATATTGGAAAACTATATGGAAAAACCAGTATGTATAGATGAAACATATCCTGAAGAAGAAGGGTAGAAAATGTAAGATTCTACTTGAGTGTGGGACTGGAGAAGGAACTTTTAAAGCAAATTCCCCTGATGAGGTTAGGGGAGGGTGAAACATTAGTGGATGACTCCATTCGACTAACATACCAATGGAAACTTATATCAAGGATGCATGGTAAACAGTGGAAAGAGACTGGCAGAAAGTTTATAAGAGGTGATTATAATGAATTAATAAGATTAGAGCCTAATTTAGAGGTGGAGACAGAAGTAAGTCCTAAGGGTAAGGAACTCCAAAAGGGATCTAGTGCAAACGAGAATGGGATAAACTTAAGTGTCCCTAGCAATAAGAAGAATGAGATTGTGAAGTTAACTAAATCCTTAGTAGATCAAGAAGGGAGTGTATTTGTTCATGAAACCTTATGTTTATAAGGTAATGTAAGGAAACTATATAAGGGTTATAGAAGGTTTAGATTAGAGAGAAGAGCAATAGATTCACAAGGAGGTAGTGAATAATCTCAATAGCCTGATAATAATGGAGAAAGAATCCATTGAAGAGGCTAGAGGGAGAGAGGGGGAGGGGATAAGTTGATGGATAATGAGGAATTTAAAGTGGATAAAAGGATATGTATAAGGAATATGGCTAGAGGTCCTAAAGATAAAGTGACATTAGTATGTCAATGATGTCATAAAATATGGGAAGAATCAATAACCCTCAGAACAATTAGCATTAAAGGATTTCATTTCGGATAATAAGCTTGTTTGATTTGGCATTTTAAAGACTAAAGTAAGGAGAGACTATCTAAGTTAGAGATATTAAGGAAGTAATGGTCTTTCTTAATCGTCATGATCATCACTATGGACGTATTGTGATAGCTTTTGATCAAAAAATGGTTAAAGTGCAAGTACTACATTCTAATGACTAGGTAATATATTTAAAGGTTTACTTTACGTAAGAAAATACTAAGGTAGTTGTGTCTTTTGTTTATGGATCCAACCACATTTTGCAAGGGAAGTTGTTGGCGAATAAGCTCTAAGAGTTCAATCAATCAATCAATGGTCCTTCTATTATTTTAAGGGATTTAATTAGTACATTATTTAAATCTAAAGCTAACGAACATATGTGCTCGAGAAATTACTATATCATAACTTCAAGGAATGTGTGGATAAGATGGCAATAATAGACTTAAGGTATCAAAGGAATTTTTATACATGAAGCAACAAACAAAGCTCGATATGGCAGATTAGGAAAAAGTTAGACAGGGCATTAACAAACAGGGAATAGATTATTTAATTTCCTAAAAGCAAATCACTATTTATGAACCCTTTAATTTCGGATCAGACTCTATTGTTAGTGCAAAACATGTTTGAGAAGAGAAATAAACCGTTTCCTTTTAGGTTTAATAATTATCTAGAGGATGAGCAAGTATTCAATGAAGTGATTATGAGGGGGATGGCTAAGCTATGTTAGGGTCATAAGATGTATTTGTGTGTTAGGAAACTCCGGTCAATAAAGGAAGAATTAAATAGGTTACGTTCTCAGATTGTTCAAAGAGCTTTCAGGGTTGAAGTTTAATAAGAGCAAAAGTTATCTAATCCTATCATTGAGTGCTTAACACCTTACTTCATGGTTAACTAATATAATATGTATTCAAGAAAAGTAACCTCTATTCACCCACTTAGGCTTGCTTTACAGCCAAGATACTATATTTATGGAGTACATCCCTTCAGTGGAAAAAGTGCAAAATAGATTAGGTGGCTAGTGTAATATGAATTTATCTCCAGCTAGCAAATTACAACTCATCGAGTCAGTACCGAGTTCACTACACATTTACTGGGCTTCCCATTTGTTATATCCAAAATGCTAACTAAGATCAAAGAAATTTGTTTAAGGTATTTCCTAAGGGCTGGGAACAAGGAAGGGAGGGTCATGGAAATAGTTAGCTAGAGTGAAGTGTGTAAACTATTGGATGAGAGGGGATTGAGAATCACTTCCATATAATTAAGCAATAGAGTGCTACTGGGAAATATACTATACTATGAAGGATTTTGGATAACAAAAATTCTCTATAGAATATATGGTTGTAGGTTTATTTGTTGAAAGACAGAATTTTATGGGAGTTAAAAGAGAAATCCAAAATATCTACTAAAAACAAATGCTGAGATTGAGGAGTTAATTAGCTAATTGCATAAAATATAAGATAGGCAATGGTGAGAACGCTTCACTCTTGTTTGACAACTGGAGAAAGGAGGGATCATTCATACAATCGCAGCTCATGACTCGAATCCTGAGAGATAGTCCCCTAATGTAACCATCCGGTAGTGGTTCAAAGGGAAGTGTTCACTAAACAATCTTGTATACAAAGATTAATAAGTAGGGTACAAAAGTAGACATTGGTAAGAGTGATCTGCGGCAAGAATATTCAACCTAAAATGTCTTTCTGTTTATAGTTACTGAATAAGAACAAGCTTCATTCTTTATATAGATTACCCTAATTTCATAATAATAATACAAGCTTCATTTTTTATATAGATTACCCTAATTTCATAATAATAATAGATGAAAATTTTGTAAGGAGGAGCCTGAGTAAATTAGGCATTTATTATTTAAATGCAAAGACGCTTTGATCATATAGAGAGGGGCTCAGAATTTCTAGAGCATTGCTAAGTCAAATCTAAACTTTAACGAGACGTTGTCCTAGCTACAGAATAATCACATTTGTTTCCAGAATTGACAGAGCAAGAATGGATATAACGTTTGGCACTTGTGTGTTTAATGTGTGGAAGAAGAGGGATAGGAGAATTTTCAAAGATTATGTGAATCTTATCCAAACTCTTCTATGAGAAATAAAGTAATGTATCATAGAACAACTGCACCGTATAAAGAGAAATAAAGTTAGTATCTAGTTAGGAGGAGGATCATGCAATCAAACCATGAAGTTCACAAAAACTCTGAGATGTGAGAACACAAAAATTATGAGATGTGAGAACATTTTTTTAAGGAAAAAATAATAAATTAGGCTATAAATGGCAAGCAAAAGTTAATGAACTACACATATTAAGAACCAAGTAGTTACCAAGAACTACACATAAGGAGATCCAAGCTTTAGAAAACCTATAAGCTTAATGACAAATTATTACAGAAGTTAACTCGTTTATTAAAGTGCAGTAATCTCCATTAGGGAGGCTGGTTCTGTACAAGCTCATGTATCCTCTGATTTGCATTTGCATGATGATCTTCCAGAATTAAGACACCGACTTCACACGGCTTGTACGAAGTTGGAGAGGCTAATTAAAGCAAATATGGCACAAACCACACCTTCACACAACTCATCAACAAACGCCCCATCAACTTGCATATAATGCCAACCATCTCCTACCTAGCTCTGCCCCCACACCACTCAGATAACACAAACTGCAACGTTAAGAAACACACTTCTCAAATCATTCAGAGTCCTCCTACCCCACCAGTATCTCTCTATCTCATTGTCTTTACCCTTCCGTTTTGTGTTCTTGACTTCTTTCCCTTCCTCTACTCCAAGCTCCTGCCTCTCGGTGGCAGTGGTTGATTTCATCTGGGTAGGTTCGAAAACGTAATTAAAACGTGGTTTCGGTGATATATAGTTATAGGGGTTGGTAGAAATATATAGGAGAGAGAGGGGACATGGAATTTGAGCGGACTAAAGAGTTGTTCTTGCTTTGGTGTAGAATCAAAAGCATTCGTGAGGCACTCGTGGGTGGTAACCACACAGCTTCCAGGTTTTGTACTCGCTAAAGATCGTTTCTTTATCGTGTTGTTGGCATTTTTTCTCTGAAATTGTAGAAGTTTCATCAACTATTGCCAATTTGGTGTTTGCCAAATCGGCGAGCAAGCTCATTTTCGCTTGATTGCGATTCGTAGCTTTAGGTGGTTTTGTGCTCTGTTCAGAAGTGGACTTGTAAACAAAAAAGACATGGAATTGGCTCGTGGGTGTCGAGCCAAGGATCAGATCAATGTGAAAAGCTCTCAGAATGGTGGAATTCCATCGAATTCTGATACCCTTCTGGAAATTAAGCTTCCTGATTCACGAGTTATTCGGGTTCTGTCTCGCTCGTTGTTTTTGGTTCTGGTTATTCTTACGTTGCCTTGCGTAGGCTCCATCTTAAGCTACCTTTCTTCATGTTTGAATTATGATGGATCCGCATATGATTATGTTTCTGATTCGACTGGTTCTGATTATCTGGATTTGTTGCTGCAAGATCTGGCCAACGAGGGCCTTATCCAGAACGGGGATAAAGCACTAATTGTCAGTTCGGGCATTGGGGTTGTGATCGATGGTTCTAGATTCTTAAATGCCAAGGACATTGATTTCGTATTGGAATCTGATTTAGAGCAAGAGAATTTTCCTGATGCAACATTTGATTTGTCATTTGCTTTCAGTTTTGAAGATGCAAAATCTCTGGATCGTGTAGTCAAAGTTGGGGGACTTGTGGTTACCAAAATGAGTAACGACCTTTCAAATGCTTTGCAGAAGCAATCAAATTATAGGGTTGTGTATCTTCGGCGTTATGATTCAACAGTCGTGGCAATAAGGAAAACAAGCCTGGTTAATGAGTTGACAGATTCATCAGCCAGGAGACGGCTTTGTCAGTTGGCTTTAGAGGCCAGGAAAATGGCATTGAAGGGCCTGGAAGATGTTCTTCTTGAGCCACCGAGAAAGGCTTTGGCACATTCAATAAAGTATTTAAAAAGGTTCAACTATCTTCCTGATTTGATGGGAGATACTTTAGAAGCTTATCCACGCCGTGTCTTCATTAATGTGGGCGTTCAGGAGGAAAAGAACGGTGTTATGGCATGGTTCGCCGAGAACTATCCAACTAGGAATCAGGATTTTGAGCTTTATAATGTAGAATGGGCATCTGAAGAAGTTTCCAGCAAGGGAGCATCATCAGCTGATGTTTCAAATTGGTTATTGAAAAATGTGGGAGATGAGGAGTTTGTTGTGATGAAGGCGGAAGCAGATGTGGTGGAGGAGCTAATCGAGAGAAGGACAATTGGTTTGGTTGATGAGTTGTTTTTGGAGTGCAAGAACCAATGGCTAAAAGAGGAGAGGAAAAAGAGTAAAAGGGCTTATTGGGAGTGTTTGTCTCTTTATGGAAGGTTGAGAGATGAGGGAGTTGCTGTGCATCAATGGTGGGGATGAAAAGATATATAAAGATACCTACACACCTAAATTACGGCTTATCTAAGTCTTGAGTGAATAATTTTCATGGTGACATGTTTAAGTTTATATCAATGACTAAAGATTGCTCGTGTCATGAGCAAAAGATGATGCTTCCTCAGCAGGCTTGCTGGCCGAACAGGGAAGTATCATTCCTAGCATATTTAATATATTCCATGTTTTCATTAATGGAAATAGTACAATAAATCAAGGTAAAAAGACATCAACCTTTGCTTTGAAAATATTTATAGGAAGTCTTATATTTTATAAAAGGTGTGGAATTAGTCACGTTACAAGATGATTAGAATTAGAATACAAATCATAATTAATCCAAATCACAAGAAAGTGTATCTCAAATAAATTAATTTATTAATTTTATTAAATTACTATATTTATATTAAAATATGATAAATGTATTAATTATTAATAAAATGTTTATTAGTTTAATGTGATGATAAATTAAAACTTCTATTTATTATACAATAGTAGTAATACATAAAATAAGCAATGATACTATAATACTTATTTACTACTTTTCTTTTGAAAAAATAAAAGAATGTATTAAGCTTAAAAAGAGCAAACATAAATTTGTGTTACAATACCTAAAAAAAAAGGAAAAAACGTACTTAGGCCAACGAAGCCATGCAAGCAAACACGTGGTATACGAGCTAAAAAATGAGCCTAAATTTGGCCTAAGTAGCCATATAAATTGAACAATTACCAGCACAACTGCAATTAAGATGAAGTTGATGAAGTATAATTTGCATCCTTGTTTTGCCAATTATTTCGTAGAAAAGAGCATTCATGTGAACTGTTTTGTTTTGGAACAATCTGAGGTTCCTCTCGGTACATAGACCATACATCATGTTGTCCGGAGAGATCTTATATGCAGAAGTCAACTTCATTCTTTAAGTACTTTTGACAGCTAAAATCAATGATGTTTCTCCGGTCACCAAGGAGAAATTTAAGTTGCAGAGCTGAAGTATATTTATCCAGATGTATAAAGAATATTAACATGCAAAGAATAAATGGATCAAGATCTCCTGTTCGTGATTGCGTAAAAGTTAAAATACTTTTTTTTTGAAAAGTTAAAAAGGTATTGAAATAATAAATGAAATACAGATTTGTTGTCCAATACAAGCTTCTGAGACAAGCTTATATAGCATAAAAGCAAACGACATCGTAATAGCTTAGTAGTAAAACGACGACATGGAAGGATTAACAAAACGACCACATAGGAGGCTTATGTTGCGTATAGTTACTGTAATCTATATATTGATATGGAATGAAACAAAAATTTGGAAACAAAATAGAACAAAAATTGGAAACAATGAGATGTTTGGTTGTAATGAACAAAATAGATAAAATTGTGTGCGTCTCGAGGACAGAAATGTGTTTGGTTGTAGTTGACAGAATATAGAAAGCAATGTCAATGATCAAAATACCCCGGCAGTATAATATGATTGAAAATATGTAATTCATTGATTATTTTAAAACGAATGATTTGTATTAATATTTTTTATTATATCTATAAATAAGGAATTAAAAATGAGGAACCTAAAAATTTAATGAAATGAGCTAAAAAAAGCAGTTGCGGTTGCTGAAAAGAGATAAAATAACTAAAAAACCTATTAATTTAATAAACTATTAATTTTTGTATAAATAATTAAAAATATATTATTAGTCATATAAATTTAAAATTATAAATAATAAAATAATAAAATTAAATAAAATATATAAATTAAATAAATTTAGTAAATAAAATATTTCATAAAAATATATTATTAGTCATATAAATTTAAAATTTAAAATTATAATTTATAAATTATTAAATTAAAATAAGAAAATATAATAAATTTAGTAAATTAAATATTTCATAAAAATATATTATTAGTCATATAAATTTAAAATTATAAATAATAAATATTAAATTAAAATAAGAAAATATAAGTAAAATAAATTTAGTAAATTAAATATTTTATAAAAATATATTATTAGTCATATAAATTTAAAATTATAAATAATAAAATATTAAATTAAAATAAAAATATATAAATAAAATAAATTTAGTAAATAAAATATTTTACAAAAATATATTATTTGTCATATGCTCATATGTCAACTCGTTGGGAATTTTTGGAAATTACTTACATGTTTTGTTTCTGTCCCAGGAATAAGAAATCTTCTCCCTCATTTTTTGAAGGAACAAAAAATTTATATCTCTGTTATTCGGAGTCGGAGCAAAAATTAGTATGATCAACAAGCAAATACCAAGAAGCACAAAATTATTTTATTTTGTCATCTATCTCCACTTTAAACACACTAACCTAACGCAAGGTAATACTGATTTCGAAATTAAGATAACTTACTGACATAAAAGGAGAAGGAGATAGAGCCACAACTTTTTGTGAGCAAAAAGAAGTATACTCCCACTAGTTATTCTCGTTCCTCTCTCTTTTTCGTTGTATTGTCTTTCAACTTTCTCGTGCTATTTTTATGTTGTTTCATCTTTTCTTTTTATTCTTCTTTTTCCTAATTCTGTTTCACCATTTTCTTTTCTGTCTTAGGTTTGATGTTCATGAGGTTGTTGCCACTCTATTACAATTCTTGCTATCTCCATCCTTTTCAGTAGTTTTCCTTCTTATGTTCTCACGTCTATTCCTTCTTTCTTGTTGATTTTTCATTTTGTTTTAGTTTCTACATTTGATTTTTTAAATATTTTAATAAACTTTTTGACGTGATATATCATATTAATATCATTAATTGTAGAGATAAAATTTTATTTTTATAGAAAATAAAATTTTGATTATTTTATTATTTTTAAAATTTAAAATAATATTATTAAATTAAGTAAAATTTAGATTTTTTATAATTTATTCTAACAAAAATGGTGTATTGTTTATTTGAGAGTGAATGGTGGAAAATGTATGCTTTCAAAAAAGATGAATTATGCAATAGGACTTTAACTTTGGACTCTCGGGTGTCATTTACCCAAAGTCTTCGTGGAGACGATCCCACCGAGATCGAGACTACGCATGCCAGGCTGTCACGCACTCTGTCTGGACTTTCATTTGCTTCATGATACGCCTGTGTTTCCATACTTCAAGAACACTCCACAAACACCATTGGGCATATAGTCAATTCTACTACCTGTCCCATGCAGCCAAATTCACCAGTAATCCCCACAAGAACATGAGCCGTTCTCAAAATGGTGGAACCGGTTTCTACCTCTCATCACAATTTTACGACAAGAAATCTTTGAGATCAGCTTTATCACGGCATGACAATCTGGATATACCCTAAGGTTCTTTACAATCCTTATGGTAGCCCCAGGTTACTGATTAGGCCAAAGGCAACAGCGAGTTTTTCTCTATGAACTTCAAGAGACTGTTTCTTTTATTCTTACCCCAAGTCATGTAACACAACATCTGTCTGAGGGGAATAACCATGAGCCTTAAGCCAATCATTCATGTCCTCCAGCATTGTATAGATTTCCTTGCTCTTTGGATGCCTCATATCTCCAGCTATAAACTCGTGTACCTTATTGTTCGCTTCTATCGAGCTACAACCATGTTCCTTCTCTACCCGGT
>JANZXR010000171.1:35598035-35612075 GCA_027575705.1 Erythroxylum echinodendron
ATAAATATAAAAAATTGCCCGAAACGGTACCCGGTATTGACCGGTACCGGTACAGTACCGTTTCAGAACTCAATCCGATACCGAGTCCGGTACGGTATTCGCAACATTAACTCGGAGAGTTTCTTTTCTTAATTAATTTATAAACAATAAAACATGGAAATCAATGAAAATAGTAATTAAATCTTTCTTCATTTTTATTATGTTTCAAATTTTCATAAATTGAAAACTATATGAATTATATGTATTTTATACAACCCAAAAGTAAATTTCAAAATTAATATGCATCACATATATGAGCGAGGGAAGGTGTTCAAACATGAAAGACTTGTTTTCTACACTTTTAATTTTTTATAAGCTAAAATATATGAAACTTTTTTTTAATTCAGACATTTTAAAAGTTCTTAATTTTTAAAATTTTTAAAAACTTTTATGATGTTTAAAAAAACAGTAAAACACATGTAATATGAACAGTACATGTGAATTAATCAAACGTTATTGATATAATAATTCAATTTCACTCTTAAATCTAATCAAATCCAATTAAACCAACCTGAACTAATAATTATTATATTTTTAATTTGATTGATTCATACTTAAGAGTTGAGCTAAGTTGTTATATTAATAATATTTGATTGATTCATATAAAATTTTATCATTATTTTTAACAAAATTTAATATAAAATTTTAATAGAAATTGAAAACCACATAAAATTTTTGAAAAAAATAAATATTAGAGAGATTTTATAAAATTACTTAAATTACATAAATATTTTGTGGCGTTTACCTTTTTTTATATGAGTTGTTTTAATATTTGAATTCCTAATATTAATTGTAAACTTATTTTACTAAGTAATCATCAAGAAATAATGATTTTGGTAATTTATCTTACTAATTTGACCTGGGCACATGAATTAACATATTAAATATTTCACTCTTATAAACGACTAGGGTTAAAAGAGTCTTTAATCATTTATCAATTTTTTTAATATAGAACAGAGTTCCAGCTTTTTATGTTAGACATTGTCAGTTAGTACATCTTAATAGCAGATCTAATTAAAGCATTGACACGTCTAACGGAATGATCGTTTGATTGATAATGTATACGTCACATATAATGATAAAAAAAATAATATAAAATTTTTAAATAAATATTAAAAATCTCATTTTTTTAAAAAATAAGATTAGAGAGGTTTTATAAAATTACTTAAATTACAGAAAAACTTTGTGGCTTTTACCCTTTTTATATGAAGTGTTTTAACTTTTCGAATTCCTAATATTAAATTATAAAACTTATTTTACTAATTGATCATTAAGCAATTATGATGTTAGTAATTTTTCTTACTAATTTAACATGGGCAGATGAACTAACATATTAAATATTAAACTCTATATAACAACTAGAGTTAAAAAGATTTCTAGATATTGCCTTAAAAAAAAAAGATTTCTAGACAACGTGGACATTGATCATAAAATAGTTCATATTATTTATTACTTCTATATAGAAAAGAGTTCTATTGCATCTTGTCAGTTAGTACATCGTGTCCGAAGCACTAATATAAGCGTTGATTCTTGTAATGGTTGGAAATGGTCAATGTTTAGACGAGACTTTGCATATTTCAAGTTAAAACGTTACCATCCTCGACATGACAATTGCATAATTTCATATAATACTAAAATTACAATAGAAAAATAATTGTGAAGTCAAACGGTTCTTAATTTGTCAACTAATTTTTGTGAGAATTGATTTATATTTATCTTCCTGAATTTTTTTGTAAATAGTTAATTCCAATTTCATCGAATTTTTTTATCCATCCGTCTTCTAAACAAGAAGGAAGTATATGAGAGTTCTTAAGATAAAATGCAACCGAAATTTGAATCATTCTAATTATGGAATAAAATTATATGCCTTCTAGACGGTTTCAATAATTTAAGAAACCGTGACTTGAAATTTTTTTGCAAACATAATGGGTAGATTGCAATCAACGTCTACTAAAAGAGCTCATGATTGAAATTTATAATTCATTATAAAATGACTTAGGTTTTTTTGAGAGAGTTTCAGGTATATAAATCTCTATTAATTGAACTTCGTTAATCTGACTCTAAAACTAATAAATTTTTTTGAAAGAGTTTAAGGAAAATTTGAACTAAATTTATGTGAATCTATGTACAATTAATAACTTATATATAACTTAAAGTCTTAAAACAATGGATCATGAGTCTTATTTTTATATATAACTCACTTTATCATCGTAGTTATTTTCGATGTATGATTACTTCACCCTTGAATTTCTAATAATTACATCGTATATTTTTATATGACATTGACACAACCAATGTCATGAAAAATATTCCTATCTTTCTATTAAGTAAATAAGTTGTATAATACATGCATACAAATTTATAATCCACATAAGTAGCGTATAGTTTTTATATAACATTCCTTGTCAAAAATAAGTTTTTTCATTAATTTGTCTGAAAAGTCTTTAATCTTAATTTTCTAACAATCAATATTAATCACTTAATTTAAAAAATTTTTGGTTCTACTTTTGTTTTTCTGTTAGTTGTCCTTTCGTTAAGAATACAATGAGGTTGCGTGGAAACCTATCCTTAATACTTCACTAATGACAAGGCAAATGACTAGGTGAAATGGCTTCCTTAGATAATGTTGGTATAATACAATTTACAACTCTTTCACTAAGATGATTCCTTTTAAAGCAATTTATGGTCAACTTCCTCCTATACTTAAGTATATTTCTAATTTTTATAAGTTTGATCTACATACTTATTAAATATGTTCATAATTTTTCAATGGTTGATCTAGTATATATAAATAATTGTTTGATAGAGACAAAATGATTCAACTTTTAAGGAATAATCTTGTAGTAGGTCAAGCTAAAATGAAATAAAAAAGCTGATAAGCATCATAGTTAATGAGAATTTTAATATATGAATGGGTTTTCTCACGTATTAAGTCGAATAAGTAAATTCTTGTAAACGTTCAATCTTCTATGAAGCTATTTCATTGTTGTTTTTGGCCTTATAAGGTGTTATGACGTATTAGTCTCGTTGCTTATCATTTGGACTTACTAGCTAACTTTACGATATGTTAGGTTTTTCATGTCTCGTTTTAAAAAGAAATTAAGTGAGAATGACATGATGCAATTCTAAATAGAAGAGTTGCGATGCGTCATCAAAATTATATCATTGAAATACTTATACAGTGAGCCAACTTGCAGTCTTTTTTTTTTGAGAATTTAAACTTGCAACTTGAAAATGCTATTTAAGAGCCCTAGGAGTCACTAAAGTATATAAAGATTACTATTTCACTGACTCAAGCGTGTTAAGTAGACCAACGTGACCGAAGAAAATCTCTTGCTATGTGGTGCATGTCAATCACCAGATTGCAACTTAATCTTCCCTGAACGAGAACATTGACTTTAGGCTGGAGAGAGGATAGCTTTATTATTGTATGCGAGGTTGCATTATGACTACTAAGACGATTTCTCCAAGCTTTTTTTGTTTGTTCTAGTTGGCTTTTTCTTTTTGTACTATTTTTCTCTGTACTTATTTACACCCTCGATCTCTTCTTTTTAATTACTATCTTGGCTCTTTCTATTTTTCCTTCTTTCCCAACTGTTTCTTCTCACTCTTATATGTTTATGTTGTTTAATTTTTTGGACCCTTTTATGTCACATGATCTCTCCTTTCCTCCTTCAATTAATTAAGATACCCTGTACGAGGATTGGTGTTGAACAATCCTAGTATGAAAATTCTTCAATAAAGTGGGAAAAACTTAAATTCCCACTATTACGGTGGTCGAACATGATCATAGAAATGCTATCCTCCAACGATGATGCAGTTAGTAGAAGGTGGACGTCATAAGAGATATTCGCTCCAACTATGAAAATTGTGCTTTGGAAGTTGCTGAACACGTAAAACGTGTCTAGCTTTGAAGACCAAGCCTTTAGTAGTTGTTTGCATTTTTTGTAAATTTTTAGGAATCTATATACTAAGTTATGATTCCTGATAGTTTACTGATTTTCTGCTTATTTTGTTCCATCTTTTTCTCAAGTTTCGGATACAAAATTTTGTATTTAAGCAAATTTGATAGATTAAATTATATATCAAATTCTTTGTCAAAATTTGTTCTTTCTTTGTTTCCTTTAAAGTGGTATAACACTCTTCTTGAGGAGCCTCGGACTAAACATTTTTTTCTATAGATTTCGAATCTCATTTCACTGTACTTGCACCATTTGTCTTCAACGGTGAAGGCTATCACTTTTGGGCAGCTAGGATGGAGGTACATCTGGAGCCAAATGATCTCTGGGTTGCAGTTAACGAGGACTACAAAGTTCTTCCCTTGTTTGCAATTCAAACTATGGTACAAATTAATAATCACAAGGAGAAGAAAACAAGAAAGTCCAAGGGTAGAGCTACATTATTTGCTGCAATCTTACTAGAAATATTTGCCAGGATTATGAAAATGCAATTTGCATTTAAGGTTTATAATTTTTTGAAAAAAGAATTTGAAGGAGATGAAAGAATGAAGGGAATGCAGGTTCTCAATTTGATTAGAGAATTTGAACTTTAAAGGATGAAGGATTTAGATACTATCAAAGAGCATTCTGACAAATTACTCAACATTGCTAACAAAGTAAGATTACTTGGCTTTGAATTTATTGATTCTATATTGGTTCATAAAATTCTTGTAGCCATCCCTGATAAGTTTGATGCATTTCCTCATTGGAAAATACTAAGGATTTGTCAAAATTTAGTTTGGCAGAATTATTCAATGCTTTGCAGGCTTAAGACAAACAAAGGTTTGTGCGAGGTTTCGTTACGAATGCTAGGACAATTTCTCCAAGCTGTTTTTGTTTTTTGGTTGATTTTTCCTTTTTTTTGCTATTTTTCTTTATACCTATTTACGCCCTCGTCTCTTCTTTTTAATTACTATCTTTTCTCTCCCTGTTTTTTCCTTCTTTCCCAACTATTTCTTCTCACTCTTATAGGTTTACGTTTTCTACTTTTCCGGCCCCTTTTCTGTTACATGCTCTCTCCTTTCCTTCTTTAATTAATTAAGATACCATGTACTCTGCTACAGAGATCGATGGTGAACAAGCCTAGTCTGACAATTCTTTAGTAAAGTGGGAAAACTTAAATTCCGACTATTACGGTGCTCAAACATGATCGTAGAAATGTTATACTCCACCAATTATGTAGCTGGTAGAAGGTGGATCTCATAGGAGATCTTGGTTCCAACTGTGAGAATTATGCCTTAGAAGTTGCTGAACGTATGAAACGTGTCTAGCTTTAAAGACCAAGTCTTTAGAATAGTTGTTTGCTTTTTTTGCAAATTTTTAGGAATCTATATATTAAGCCAGGATTCCTAATATTTTTCCAATTTCTTGCTTAATATGTTCCATGTTTTCTCAAGTTTCTGTTAGCAAAAATAACATGAATAAATAAATTATAATGAATTATCTGATTATAAGGCGTCATAGAAGATACTACCTTAAGTTAGAAATTCTCCCTCTATGGTGCAATAGGACAATGGTATCCGAATCCCAGGTTAGCACCTTCTTCATCAGCTTTAGTGCACTCTAAACAAAAGAACCGGACAATTAGAGACTGAACTTTCATAAATTATTTATTATCAAATGAACATTTGGCTATAATATTGATAATAAATAATTTATGAATGTTAATTAACATTATGGTAATAAAGTAGGGATCTGAAAGGAAGTTAATGAAAGAAACGTTATGAATGTTTTAGAACAATGCCATATATCCCCCACTTAATCCAAAACTTAAGAAATAAACTCTAACAATTTAGGAGAAAGATAGGCGGAAAACCAGGGAACTAAGTCTTGCTAAGTTTTGAACCTGTTGTCTAAGAAAATTAGAAACAGATTCTGCTAGAGAAATAAACAACCTCAAAATGCCCTGGTCTCATAATCGCTTTAAAGAGATAGCCTAAATATTCTCATAGGAGGGCCACAATCACGTAGATGGTTCCATCAAGTGTGCACTGCTCACACCTCCCAAACTTAAGCTATGGGTTTATTTCTTATCAAATAAGGGTATACTTTTGAAGTGTTTGAGAGGTTTGCAGAAAATTCGTATAGAAAAAGGGTAATACATCACTTCAATTTGGAATGATCATGAAGGAGAATTTTTTAATAGAAAGTTTGAAGAATTTTGTGACAATAATGGTATAACTCATAAATTCTTTTATCCAAGGATGCCCAGGAAAAATGGAGTTGTAGAGGGAAAGAACAAAACTTTTGTTGATATAGCTATGACCACGCTATTCAAAAGTTGACTACCTCTTGTATACTGAGCAGAAGTAGTATCTATAGAATGTTATGTATTTAACAGATGTCTTATAAGACCTATTCTAAAAAAGACCCCCTGTGAGCTGTGGAAAGGAAGAAAACCAAATGTTGTTTACTTTCGAGCATTTGGTTATAAGTTTTTCATGTTAAATAATGGAACTGACAACCTTGGAAAGTTAGATTTAAGATCAGACGAAGCTATTTTCTTAGGCTACAGTACTACTAATAAAGGATTCAGAGTTTACAATAAAAGAAAAAGAAGATAGAAGAATAGCAATTGACTCAAATGATGAAGAGTATCCTTTGATTCTGAAAATACATCGGAGAATCAAACTACACCTATAATACCTTCAAAATTACAAATAAGGAAGCCCACTCTGAAGTTAGAATAGAGCAGGCTCCTTCATCTGAACAGTAACCTATGCAACAAAAAACACCAAGAGAATGGAGGGGTCTTGATATATATCAATATATTCTTGGATATTCCTATGAAAGTATAAGAATAAGATCATCGTTCAAAAATAACTTTATAGCTCTCATCTCACAATTAGAACCATAGTCTATTAAAGAAGCTCTTACTGATGAGAATTGGGTCTTAGCTATGAAAGACAAGCTAATTCAATTTGATAAGAACAAAGTATGGAATCCAATGCCTCGTCTATTAAACAAGTTAATTATTGGAAATCGTAGGGTATTTCAAAACAAACTTGACAAAAACAGTAGGGTGGTAAGAAACAAAGCTAGACTTGTAGCTTAAGGTTACAATCAACAGGAAGGAATTGATTTTGATGAAACTTATACACCTTTTGCTAGATTGGAATCAATTAGAAATTTACTTGTCTTTGCTTGCTATAAAAACTTCAAGTAGTTCCAAATGGATGTTAAAAGTACATTCATATATGGTTACATTAATGAAGAAGTATTTGTTAAGCAACCCTTAGATTTTGAACATAAAAATCATCCAAATTAAATGATGAAGTTATCCAAAGCTCTGTGTGGTTTAAAATAGGCTCCTTGAGCATGGTATGAGAGGTTAAGCAAATTTCTACTTGAGAATAACTTTGAAAAAGGAAAGAACGATAAAACCTTATTTATTAGGAAAAAGGAGGATTATTTACTCATTGTAAAAATATATGTTGATGACATAATATGCAGTGCTACTAATCCATCCTTTTATAAAGAATTCTCAGTATTGTTATAGTGGGAGTTTGAAATAAGCATGATGGGAGAATTATCATTCTTTCTCAGATCACAAATTAAACAAATAAAAAAAAGAATCTTCATTAGCCAAGATAAATACACAAAGGAACTCATCATGAAATATCATTTTGAGAATGTCAAACTGATGGGTACTCCCATGTACATTAGAGCTAAACTTGATAAAGACGAAGAATACAAAGCTATGGATGAGACAAAATATAGAGGAATGATTAGATGACTGCTATATCTTACAAGATTAAGATAACATTATGCTTAGCGTGTGTCTTTGTGCGTGTTTTCAATCAAATCTAAAAGAAATCCATCTTTAAGCACTCAAAAGAATCTTTCTATATATCCATGTAACTATAGATTTTGGACTACGGTATCCAAAAACTAATTCATTTGACATAATGGTCTATTGTGATACAAATTATGTAGGTGATAAAGTTGATCGGAAAAACGAAAGTGATCACTGTCAATTTCTTGGAGGATGTCTAGTATATTGATCCTGCAAGAAGCGAAATTGAACAACGCTTTTGATGACTGAAGTGGAATACATTACAGTTGCTAGCTGTTGTGCTCAAATCTTATGGATGAAGCATCAACTATAAGATTTTTCTCTAAATTTTCTCATATTCCTATATTCTATAATAATACGAGTGCTATAAATATTTCTAAAACTCCTGTGCATCACTCATGGGCTAAGTATATAGAAATCAAACATCATTTTTATAGAGATCATATTTTAGAAGGAACCAATAATCTTTTTTATGTTAATACTGAGAATCATGTAGTTGACATTTTCAACAAGCCACTCTCTAAAGATAGATTTTCACATGTTAAGAAAATAGCTTGGTATGTGTAAATTCTCTGATATTATTTCTGCATGAATATTCTTTGCTGCTTGTCTTTTCATTTGGTTTAGCATTCTAAGTGACACATAAATAGGGAGTCATTAATGGCACCATTTTAGTCTTTTCAAACATGCACGCGTAGTCCTATAAATTTAAGTAAGTGTCTATCAGAAGATAAATAACCAATTACGCTTCCTATTCTGGCCTATACATCTACTCATCCTCTCACGAGATCAACCTTTAAGAATCACTTAGTATACCCTAAGCAAACTTCTTTTGTCTTCTTAGTTATTCTCTCTGTAGCCTAACTTTCTGTATTGTCTCTTGTTTTATCTGTCAAAATTCACCAAGCTCACCTATAATGACAAGAACAAAATCAAAAGGGCAAAAGAAATTTTTGGCCTTAACTTCTAGTAATGACGAAAACTACCTAACCTATCTTTGTCTCCTCAAAACTCCAAACCTCATAAATACTCAGTCAAGAGATCCCAAAAGATAGGAAAAGGAAGATTGTTGCTATGTTGTCTCTATATAACTTTAATTCCTCTTTAGATGAAGAAGAAACAATCGAAAAACAATGTTCTTCTAACTTAGAAGAAGAAGAAGAAGAGGAAAAGAAAAGGGAAAAGAAAAGAAAGAAGAAAGTGATGAAGAAGAAGAGAATTTCAATAAGGGGGAGTTACTAAAAAAATGTGAGATTTCATTTAGCTATTCTCTCCCTACCTATTCCTTCTCCAAAAACTTCCATAATTCCTAAACCTGATCCAAAGAGAAGAAAGTGCCTGAAATGCATTGGGAAATAAATGGAGATGATTAAGATGAAGAACCTTCTTAGTCGGAAAGAAGACCACAGACTAGAGGAATTGTTATGTAATAAGCTCTACAAAAAGAAACTGTTAAGGCAAAAGAAAGAGAAAAAGATTAGTTGAGAAAAAGGAAAAGGGAAGAGAAAAGAAACAGCTAAGAGCCTATGGTTAAAGAAAACATTAAGGAAGCCATCGTTAAGGATGAGCTATTTAGACTTGTTTGAAGAAATCCCTAGAGCAAAAAGATCATAGAACCTCATGGTTAACAATAAGAGAAAATTGTCACCACAAATAAACTCATTGCAATCAATGAAATTTGAAGCCTGTTGTGAAATGTGATATAAGAAGAGAAAAGTGGTTATTGCACCCCTTGTGCCTCCTAACATATTCGACGAAATTGGCATTCCTCTTTCTACTTTCTTTCTTGCCATTAGGTGAGAGAATTTTTTAAATTTGGATTAGACAGTATGTGATCAATTAGTCAGATGTTTTTATACATACATGTGAAAAGAAGAAATTAATCGAAAGCTAACCATCATATCTTAGGTGTAGGAATGTGAGATCTTGATAAAAGGGGATATATTGGGGGATATTTTGAACATAGCTCCCATAACTAGGACTAAACTTTCTTGCCATAAGTGGGACATCGTTGAACTTGATTTGGAAAAGGATGTTGACTTCATATGTCTGCATATTGAGAATGTCCATGAAGGGAGATCCATATGTAGAAATCTAAACCTATTACCTAGATGCCTTGCATCATTTTAAGTATTTTATCTTACTTTCAGACCCTAAGACTCATTTTAAGTATTTGACCTTCATTTTAAGCTCTAAGTTCCAATTTTAGAGTTTTATCTTAATTTCAAGCCCTAAGACCTAGTTCCAAGAAATTATCATATTTTCAAAGCCTGAAGAGACTCAAGTCTAGGTATTTTATCTTACTTTCTAAACCCTAAGACTCATTCTAGACATTTTATCTATATTTTAAGGTATAAGATCTAACTCTATGCATTTTATCTTAATTCTAAATCCTAAAACCCAACCCCAAGCATTTTATCATTATTTTAACCTCTGAGACCTATACAAATGTTTCATTTCAATTTCAAAACCTTAAGATCTATTATATGGATTTCCTTCTTATTTTCTGAGTCCTAAGTAAATTCATAAACTCTCAAACATAAACTCGGAATCATCTTAATTTGAACTCCTCAAAATTGCAAAATTGTTCAGAATTAGGTAAACACTTAGAAGGGGAAAATATAATGATTAGAGAAGTTAAGGACAACGAAATACCCACATTGACAAAAACATGC
Source organism: Erythroxylum echinodendron (assembly GCA_027575705.1). Taxonomy (NCBI): domain Eukaryota; kingdom Viridiplantae; phylum Streptophyta; class Magnoliopsida; order Malpighiales; family Erythroxylaceae; genus Erythroxylum; species Erythroxylum echinodendron. The sequence goes on from JANZXR010000171.1 coordinate 35,608,544, forward strand.
GTTAAGAAAACAAAACATACAGGGAGATAGAGGAAGTCATTTTGATGAAAAGAGACTTTTCAATAAATTATTACATAGTTTTTTTTAATATTTGAGTAATGTGAATGTGTTTCTTTTTCTATGCAAATGAATTCATGTCCATGCATATCTCTAAATAATATTATATTTTCATATTTAAACATAAGTCTATTTTTCTCCGACATAAATTTCTTGATCACTTTTCTTTTGTGATAATGTTTCTAACTGAAGACATGAGAATAATCAACGTCAAGAGTTTCTGTTGAAATGCATTTAACAATGTCGATAAAGGTAGGAGTTAATTGCATGCAGTGATTTCCGATAAGTCCAAAATTCAACATAAACGATTGGCTCTATAACTATACTCCATTATATATATTGTAAGTTAGTTACCATTTCAAGTATGAAATAAGGTTTCTATTCTCATAGAATAGATGGTTCTCTTTGGCTTCATTAGAACATAATTCAGAGAGGAAAACACAAATATTTCCATTTGTATATGGAGTGACAGAACCTGACCCATTTCTCTAAAAATTAAGTGTTGACGAGCTGGCATGGAATTTTCTAATTAATTAGGTTTTAGGTGGGTTGCTTGATTCTAGAGCTTCTTTAATAGGTTTAATGTAATAAACGAAATAGTAGTTAAAGAAAGTTGAAGATTAGTTACGAACTAAGAGAACAAGCCTTAAGCACTCGATAATTAGATACATACATAACAGAATTGAGAGCATTTAAGAAATTACTATAAATGATTATACCAGGAGAAACGATTCACAGTAGGTTTTTTCCTTTAAGAACCCAGTAAACAGTCGAGACCAAATCTTACATTACTAGAACCAGGTCTTGGTCAAGTTGCTTGTATTAGTTGTTGTCCGTGCGTCATCCTCTTATTTTTCTTTTAAATAGAATCCTCAAAAGACTTGCTCTTATCTACCGCTACACAAAATGCAGAAACATTCAACATAAGTGATCTATAAATAGCATGTATGACAGGTGCCACTACTCATCCCTCGGCCAAGCACTAAAAGCTATATTGAATATTTAACTCTATATATTTTTCTTACTAATTTAATATGGGCAGATGAACTAACATATTAAATATTTAACTCTATATAACAACTAGAGTTGAAAAGATTTCTACATAACGTGGACATTGATTGTAAAATAGTTCACATTATTTTTGAATTTTATATAGAAAAGGGTTCTATTGCATCTTATTAGTTAGCACACGTTGTCATAAGCACTAATTAAAGCGTTGATTCTTATAACGGTTGGAAATGGTCAGTGTTTAGATGAGAATTTGCATATTCAAGTTAAAACGTTACCATCCTCGACATGACTATTGCATAATTTCATATAGTACTAAAATTACAATAGAAAAATAGTCGTGAAGTCAAAGATTTTGAACTTGTCAACTAATTTTTGTGAGAATTGATTTAGATTTATCTTTTTTTTATAAGTTTAATTTCTCCCAATTCATGTTGTTTTGGTGAATAGTTAGCTCCAATTTCATAGAATTTTTTTATCCATCTATCTTCTAAACAAGAAGAAAGTATAGGAGAGTTTTTCTATGCCTTCTAGATGGTTTCAATATTTTAGGAAACCGTGACTTGAAAATTTTATGCAAACATAATGGTTAGATTACAATTAATGTCCACAAAAAGACTTCAAAATTGAAATTTATAATTCATTATAAAATGACTTAAGGCTTTTGAGAGAGTTTCTGGTATGTGAATCTCTATTAATTGAATGTTTTTAATCTGACTCTGAAACTAATAAATTTTTTCGAAGGAGTCTAAGGAAAATTTGAATTAAATTTATGTGAATCTATATACATTAAAGAAATTATAGATAACTTAAAGTCTTAAAACAATAGATCGTTAGTCTTATTTTTGCATATAACTCACTTCATCATCATAGTTCTTTTAGATGTGTGATTACTTCAATCTTGAATTTCTAATAATTACATCTTATATTGTTATATGACATTGACACAACCAATTTCATGGAAACTATTCCTCTCTTTCTATTAAGTAAATAAGTTGTACAATACATGCATACAAATTTATAATCCATAGAAGTAGCATATAGTTTTTATATAACTTTCCTTGTCAAAAATAAGTTTTTTTTATTATTTTGTTTGAAAAGTCCTTAATTTTAATTTTTTAACAATCAATATTAATTACTTAATTTAAAGAATCTTTTAGTTCATTGTTGTTTTTGGCCTTATAAGTTGTTGTGATGTATTAGTCTCGTTGCTTATTATTTGGACATACTAGCTAACTCTAGGATCCATTTGGTTTTTATGTCTAGTTTTAAAAAGAAATTAAGTGAGAATGATATGGTGCAACTATGAATATAAGAGTTGCGATGCATCATCAAAATTATATCATTGAAATCCTTGTATAGTGAGCCAACTTGCAGCCATTTTTTTAGAATAAAACCTTGCAAATTGAAAATGCTATTTGAGAGCCCTAGGAGTCATTATAGTATATGAAGATTACTATTTCACTGACTCGCGCGTGTTAAGTAGACCAACGTGACCCAAGAAAATCCATAGCTATGTGGTGCATGTCAATTATCATATTGCAACTTTAATCTTCCCTGAACGAGAATATTGACTTCAGGGGGCGAGTGCGAACGCACTCGTCGCGAGCGCGAGAGATCGCGATCGCGAGGGATAGCGCAATGCGCGCTCCTCGCGAGCGCATCCAGCGTGCGTCTCGCGATCGCGAGACAGTCGCGAGGGCGACCAACCATTTTACTGTTTCATCCGACCCTTTGCTGTGTTTTGCTTATAACTTGGCCATCCGACCTCTGATTGACCTGATTCTCGAAGCGTTGGATTTCTAAAACAGTCCTTTACCTCTCCTTATCAATTTTTGATTTTTTGAGATTTTTAGGAATTTTTGGATTAAATCAAAACAAGAGGACTGATTAAAGGAATATTTTTCGGGTTAATTTTCTGATTAATACCGGGATTGTCATGAACATGCATCGTACATATTTCGCATAAATAAATGCTTACAATTGTGCAAAATTATTAATGTGTGTGCAACGAATTGCATTAGTAGATTGTGCAGGTTAAAAGTCCGCAGTCAAGCGGCAGTCAGCCGTTCCAGAAAAAGAAAGCAAATGCTAATCTGGAGCGTATTGTGAATAGACCGAGATGGTCTAATTTCCTTCTTTGTTCTGTTTTGTTTCATTTGGTATAAATCGATTGTTGAATGTGACAAATTATATTGAGTTTCGGACAGGAGGTCCGATGATTGTGATTCTGATTTGGATATTGAAGTGCTACTTGAATATGAATTGGATGAATTATGTGTACGTATTGTGATTGATAAATGTGTTTTGAATGCGCATCATATGAGTGATAAGTGCCGGACTACGGTCCTATAATAAATGGGTTTTGTTTGTGAATTTGGATATATATAGGAATGATGCATTTCATTGCATAAGTGCATGAAATATAATGGCAGTTGTGACCCGAGTAGCCACCGATCAGAGCTTA